>PVIC010001837.1:73932-85280 GCA_004025085.1 Thryonomys swinderianus | reverse complement strand
AAAAATGTTTAAATCAGTGCTGTGCGTTTGTTGGAAATATTTTATACTGTAGGTTCGTGGGTTAGAAGTTGCTTGCAGAGCAGTTGTACAAGACTTACTTTAGCATTTCCTTTGATTTGTGGTAAATTAGATGTTTACGTATCTGTTTTGATGGCAGAAGTTGAGGCTTAGATTTGTGTGTGTCGTAGATGTGTCTGGCAAAAAATGTTCAGAAGATACATGGTAAAGATAAACGAAGGTAGCAGATTTTATAGGTGGTTCACTTATTGTGCAGTGTTTATTGTGTGCTTCAACTGGAGCAAAAAAGCCTTGTCCTCAAGAAGCTTCTATTTTAGTTAAAGTTAATCTAAATTTCAGAATAAACCAACACTACCAGATAAATGAAGAAGTCAGTTTTCAGTGAAGGAAGTTAAACTATGTCACTTGTGTAAGTGGATTGTTCTCAGTTATGAGTGAAACTGAGTTTCCATGTGCCTCTCATGTAAGTAGCATCTTTTCATCCTTGCCTCTTCAAAATATTTGCAGTCTTGTCTTCACCACTTGTGAGACTGCGTACCTGGATAAAACATTTATAGAAAAATTTGTATTTCCATGGTGTTGTGAAAGTTTTTGTGTATATTTCTGTTCATGCAGGTGGGATTCTGTTTTCCACAGTGTTGAAATTGGTGGGAAAATAACTCACACAGTAGATGGAAAATCCAGAGGTCCAAATGCTGTTAATCTTTTTATATTTGAGGATCACTACAATAACGTTTAGAGGATATGTGTGTAGATAATGTTTTACTTTGGGCCTTTACTTACCTATTAATACTTGTGACAAGGTCCTTTAAATTTCTTCATCTATAAAAATGAGAGTAAGAATACTCTATCATTTTTTCCCTCTAAAATGGTGCTAAACTTACCTCCACGGGTTACTATAAGGATTAATAAAGTTAGTACAGGGCTGGGGATTTAGGTCACTTTTCCGGTGCCTGTTTCATAGGCGCAACATTCTGAGTTTGATGCTCAGTTAAAAAAAAAAGCCTTTAAGTACTGCCCACATAACTGAGTCTGGTAAATAAGTTCTGTACTATATAATTAAACAACAGTATAGTAGGCAGTAGACTAAAGGAAACTGCATACTAGTGGATAAAGGTAATATAAAATTAAACATAAGCGAACAGTTTCTTGGTAGCATTTTCTTAAGTGAAAACTCAAGTTGGTTACTGAGACAAAGGGTCTGTGAGGCCAGAGGTGGGGAAGAGTTTGAGGTGACATTTGAACTGAGGCTGAGTAATAATAATAATAACTGAGGCTGTTCATGTAAAGATCTGAAAAGAGCTTACCAGGCAGAAGGAAATGTGAGCACTGTGACTCTAAGTGATGAACCTCAGGTATGGTGGGGTGTGCCTATAAGCCCAGTACACTGGGAAGCTAAGGCTGGAGCTGGTCCAGCCCAGGTCCTTTATAGCAAGACCCTGTATTAGAATGAAAGTATGTGATCTGTGGCTCATCAAGAAACCTGTGGCTTCAATCCTTGATGCTGCCAAGAGGAAAAACTAAATTTTTGTGGGAGGGAGTGATAGGGTCTCACTTTGAAGTTCAGGCTGGCCCCGAACTCCTAGGTAGCCCAGGCTGGCCTCAGACTCAACAGTGATTCTCCTGCCTCATCCTCACTGAGTGCTGGGATTACAGGTGAATGATGGGATTGATTACAAGTATGTACCACCACACCTGGCTCAGATTTTTTTTTTTGATAGTGATGATCAGAAAGACTAGAGTGGAAAGCTCAACAGGGGCCAGATTATGGGGTCTGATAATAAAATAGTTCGCCAGGCAGTAATCAAACTAAGGTACTACTATTAATGTCACTTAACACTTGGCAACACTATTGGTGTCCTTACAATAGCAGTAGTCATGGCTCATACTTACACAGCACTGTGTGTTGCTGTTTCAAGTATTTTACTTTATTGACTCATTGCAGGTTCTGATGTGATTGTTTTGATGAAGTAGTGTATTGTAAATAAAGTGCATAGAACCTGCTATGCACATAATTGGCGATGACTTTTTTTTTTTTTTTTTTTTTTGAGACAGGGTCTCGCTTTGTAGTTCAGGATGGCCCTGAACTCACTATGTAGCCCAGGCAAACCTCGAACTCAGCAATCCTCCTGCCTCTGCCTCCCGAGTGCTGGGATTACAGGTGTGAGCCACCATGCCCGGCACTATGGTATGTGGTATTGATTGCTGGTGGGCATGAGTCACCATGCCTAGCATTGTATGTCGTTACCAGGGATTGAACTCAGGACCTTGTGCTTGCAAGGCAGGCGCTGGAACCACTGAGCTAAATCTCCGGCCCTTGGCAATGACTTTTGAAGAAGGAAATTGTATCAGTTTCATTACTGTTCTAGTGACAGACTTTTGAAAACTATCTAGTTAAATTAATAACTTAGTCCCTTTTATAGGTAAAGAACCATGTTAGGTTTAGTGGGATAAAGTAATGATAGTTGCTTCTAGCCTTATGTTTCACAGGGATTATCTCACTGAAGTATGAAGTGCCTTTTGTTTCTGTTCCTCACATCTGAGGAAACTTAGACTCAGAAATTAATGTAAATAGTTTGTTGAGTT
This sequence comes from Thryonomys swinderianus, assembly GCA_004025085.1. Taxonomy (NCBI): domain Eukaryota; kingdom Metazoa; phylum Chordata; class Mammalia; order Rodentia; family Thryonomyidae; genus Thryonomys; species Thryonomys swinderianus. The sequence continues at coordinate 82,676 of PVIC010001837.1, read as the reverse complement.
AAGCCAAAATGCTTAACTTCAAGCTGTAAGCAGTAAGTATTAAATACCAAAAAAAAGAAATATATATATTGTAGATTTTTTAAAAAAGAGGCAGACTGGAAAGAAGAATCTAAGATTAAAGTACATTATTAACTCAAGGCTGAAACAGTGTTTTTGTGTAGTAGTTAACTTTATTTTCTAAAATTTAAGACACCTTCAGTAACAGTGGCTTTCTGTCTTTTGCATATAATTTGAAAAAGACCTGGCTATTTTGATACAATCCATGTTCCTAATTGCAGTCACTGATTTTGATGTATTTTCTAACCTTTGATATAGGATCATTTGCAAATTTGGGTAAATATACTTGGTATAGTAGTTCTGCACTTGATTACTATCCTGTTTTCTTACAAGGCAAATAGGTTCTTACTAGGACATTCATGTGTGTCAGAATTGAACCTCTGATTGGAAAATTTAGGGGAAGTTCAAAAGATCATAAACAGAGTTGGAAAATGTGGGAAAGCAGTACAAGAAAATAGTCTGGTGAGGAGAGATTATAAACTGATTATTTTCAAATACACATGAAAAAAGATAGCTTTTCATCTTGAATATAGAAATGTGGATTGCATATATAATGTAGAGCTTAATATGAGCTATTGGGGAGACTATGATAGATGCTAAGTAGATGGACTATGGCAAATGTAGTAAAAAAAAAAATTACTATTTTTTGAGGCAAGTTTTTGTGTTGCCCTGGCTGCCTTAACTTGCAGTCTTCTTGCCTCAACATACCAAGTAGCTGAAATTCCAAAGATAATCCAGTGTTCCTGCCTGTAGCAAAAAATATGATTATAAGATTCTACATAGTTTACTTGTAAAATAGCTTTGGCTACAACATCACCTAGACATTTATTGGTTAAAAAACAAATATTTATTAAAGTCTACATACCTAACTGTATGCTGGGGATAAAAGAGTGAACAGAATTTCTACTCTAAAGGAGCTTATGTGATGTTGAGTAGGGAGCCTTTGCCTGTATTTGAAGGTTGGCTTTACTGCTGAACTATCTGTGTGGCTATGGGCTAGTTATTTATCTTGTGTGCTCTAATTCCTCATCTGTACAATGAAGAAATAGTATCTGTTTTAAGGACTTTTATGATTAAGTGAAAAGACGTTAGAACACTGCTTGGGACATAGTTAACATTTTGAAGGATTAATATTTTTTTAAAGCACTTGGAAAAGATCATACTACAATTTATGATACTGTGTATTTGTTTAAATGTCATAGAGAAATACATTAGGATGTTTAGAGAGGGAGGGATGGGGTACAGTGAAGGAAAGGCTTTCTTCTAGCTAGAGAATACCATTGACCTTTTCTTAACCTACACCCATCCTCTTTAATACTGAATTTGGAAGTAATTTCACACTTCCTAAAAGTACAGAAGGTTAATATTTCACCTGTTCAGTTTTTTTTTTTTTTTTTTGCTTTTTGAGACAGAGTCTCACTTTGTAGTTCAGGCTGGCCCTGAGCTCACTATGGTGCCCAGGCAAGCCGCCGCGAACTCAGCAATTCTCCTGTCTCTGCCTCCCCAGTGCTGGGATTACAGGCGTGAGCCACCACGTCCGGCATTCTGTTCAGATTTTTTATTTGCATGTATCTGTGCTCTTTTATTACTCTGTCATTTGTGGATGAAAATATATTTGTAGTCTTTTATTCATAAGTAATCATTTTGTACTTCTTTTCCTTTCTCCCTCCTACTTTGTACTGAACCCAGGGCCTCATCCCTTTTAAGCAAGTGTTCCACCAGTGGGCCTCATCTCTGTTCCCTCACTCTTTGAATTTTTTTTTTTTGAGACAGGGTCTCGCTTCGTAGTTCAGGCTGGCTCTGAGCTCACTATGTAGCCCAGGCAAGCTTCGAACTCAGCAATCCTCTAGTCTCTGCCTCCCGAGTGCTGGGATTACACTCTTTATTTTTTAAGTACCATACCCTAATAATCACATTTATAAATTTATAATGGTACAATTCTTTATTGTCAGTTGATCCATTAATTTTTTTAATAGCATTTCTTTGCTTTGGTATAGTACCCAGGCTAAGTTTAGTATTGCTTTGTCATGTCTTTTTAGTCTTCTTTAATCTGGAACAACCTTTCTACAACTTTTCTAGTCTTTCCTCTAAAACATTTTAATGAGTGCCCCTTTACTAGAACATTCCTTATTACTGAATTAAAGTTGTACATTTTTTGGCTGGAATTGGTGATACTGTGTGTCCTTCATATGCTGCCATCTTTCTTTACCTAATACTAGTTTTGATTGTCTTGGTCAACACATGTTTTTCCTCGTGCTTTGTGACTAATTAGAATGGGGGCAGATAGGAGACACTCACCTTTCTTCACATCAGATTTCCTCCTGATTTGGCATCACTTAGTGGGTATTCTCACTGGTGGTTTGTACTATGACAGCTGCAAAGTGGTGATGGTTGCAAAATAATGGCTTCCAGGTCCAGTTTCACTTCAGGGCCTTTTATATTTGATGTAATTAAAGATCAGCAGCTAACCTTTTTTCCTTTTGTAAATCTGACAAGGAGAAATGTGTTCTTTGCCTTTCACACAGGATGGCTCAACAGCAGGCCTTGAGGTTCCGAGGCCCTGCTCCCCCACCAAATGCAGTGATGCGAGGCCCTCCCCCTCTCATGCGACCACCTCCCCCTTTTGGCATGATGCGAGGCCCTCCTCCACCACCTCGGCCCCCGTTTGGACGTCCTCCTTTTGATCCTAATATGCCACCAATGCCTCCTCCAGGAGGGATACCTCCACCAATGGGTCCTCCACATCTCCAGGTAAGGTTCTAGAAGTTACCATTTCTTTGTTGTCATGCATGAATATTATATATGAGTTTTCCCTTATAGTTTGCTTTTGCTTTTTTTTTTTTTTTTTTTTGAGACAGGGTCTTGCTTTGTAGTTCAGACAGGCTTTGAGCTCACTGTGTAGGCCAGGCAAGCCTTGATCCTTTCTCTGCCTCTCAAGTGCTGGGATTACAGGCATGAGCCACCATGCCTGGCATTGTGGAATGTGGTGCTGATTGCTGGTGGGCATGAGTCACCATGCCTGGCTTTGTTGTGTGTGGTTACCAGATCGAACCAGGGACCTTGTGTTTGCAAGGCAGCACCTGAACCACTGAGCTAAATCCCTGGCCCCTGGTTTGCGTTTTTTTTTTTGTTTTTTTTTTTTTTGAGACAGGGTCTCACTTTGTAATCCAGGCTGGCCCTGAGCTCACTGTGTAGCTCAGACAAGCCTGGAACTCAGCAATCCTCCTGTCTCTGACTCCTGAGTGCTGGGATTACAGGTATGAGCCACCATGCCCGACACTGTGGTATGTGGTATTGATTGCTGGTGGGCATGAACCACTGAGCTAAATCTCTAGCCCCGGTTTGCCTTTTTAAATGGTTTCAATGTATAGGACAATACGTATCTGTATGCTGGTAGAAATAATCAATGTAGAAATTTAGAACAGAAGTTTAGATGGTAATAGAAAAATGATATATAAACCTAGAATTAAATAGAGTAAATTTTACCTTCCTATAGTAATGCTATGAATTGTTTGCTTGTTTATTTTATATTATTTTATTTTATTTTTTTTGAGACAGGGTCTTGCTTCGTAGTTCAGGCTGGCTCTGAGTTCACTATGTAGCTCAGGCAAGCCTGGAACTCAGCAATCCTCCTGTCTCTGCCTCCTGAGTGCTGGGATTACAGGTGTGAGCCACCACGCCCAGCACTGTGGTATGTGGTATTGACTGCTGGTGGGCATGAGTCTCCACACTCAGCATTATATGTAGTTACCGGGGATTGACTCAGGAGTTTGCACTTGCGAGGCAGGTGCTGGAACCACTGAGCCAACCCTCCGTCTCTGCTTGTTTATTTTTAAGACAGAATCTCACTGTATAGCCCAGGTTGGCCTCAAATTCAAGGTAGTTCTTTTGCCTCAGCCTCTCAGATGCTGGGTTAACAGGCTTGTGCCACCATGCCTGGCTGAATTGTCCTTTAGTAACTTATCTTCTTCAGAGGAAATGAAGTTGAAATCTTAAGGTATTAAGTGGAAGAAATTTGTGTTCAGTGAGTTATAGTGTCAGTAATTATACAAATGCGTGCAGTGCAATACCTGAATGTTCTTATTGCTATGAAAGTTTTTTATTATTTTAGAAAAAGACTACAAGATTTCTGTTTTTAAAAAATTTATTTTTGTATTTATTTTTGAGACAGGGTCTTACTTTGTAGTTCAGGCTGGCCTTCAGCTCACAATGTAGCCCAGGCAACATTGAACTCAGCAATCCTTCTGCCTCTGCCTCCCGAGTGCTGGATTACAGGTTTGAGTCACCACAACTAGCCTTTTGGTATGTGGTACTGATTGCTGATGGGCGTGAGTCACCATGCCCAGTATTGTTGTATGTGGTTACTGGGGATCGAAGTAGGGACCTTGTGCTTGCTAGGTAGGCACCGGAACCACTGAGCTAAATCTCTAGCCTGAGATTTCTTTAAATAAAAACATTGTGATATAGTAATTTAAGGCATATGTCCTTTTCCAGTGTATGTAGACTTAGGTATTGTGTGACTCTAGGTCATGAAGTATCAGTTTTTATGTCAGTTTTTGGGGTTTTATTCTTTTTGTTTGAATATGTTTTCTTATGTTTAGCTTGTATGTTTATGAAACCAAATAAATACATAGTATCATCTGCTTTCCTTTAGCTTAATCAGTAATGAACTGTTTTTTCTATTAGCTTAATCAAGAATGAACTACTAAAAGTAGGAAGAAGTAATGGTGTACTTTCTAAGGGAAGTGGTCTTATATTTGCTGCAAAATTAGAAAAATACACTTTTTGACATAGTAACTCCAGAAGTTTAGTCCATGAGAATTTGTATTTTTAAGTGTTTAAACCCAGTAAGGAATATGATAAATGTTGTGGATAGATATTATCTTCTAGCAGAAATAAAGCAAATAAGGTGGTGGAATTTGCTAGTATAGTGATACTTTATTTGGTTTGGATGGAAAGTTGTATAGTTTTATATTAAAATCCAACAATAACCAAAAAGCAAAAAAAAGCCACAAATTGGATATGTATATGTATTTTTAAAAAGCGGCAACTTTCCTTTTCTGCTTCAGTAAGATACAGCAATTGCAGTTAAATTCTTGTAGTTTGATACCTTGAGTCATATCAGTAGTCACTGAAAAAAGACACTGGATGAATTTTCAGAGATACTATTGAATCGTGAATAACTGTTGTAAGTTAAAAAGCTATCACATCTTGAGTTGTATTCTCATTTTCCACTAGAAGGTAGGATGGGTGGCTGGCAGCATAGCCCAGGGTAGAATGTGTGCAAGTACCCCAGATTCAATACCCAGTGCACCACACGCGTGTGCTTACACACACACACACAGACACATGCACACCCCAAGAAAGGCCCAGGATGGATAACTATTTTATTGTATTTTTAAATCCTACTGATGTCCATATCTTTTTTTTTTTTTCTGTGAGACAGGTTCTCACTTTGTAGTTCAGGCTGGCCCTGAGCCCAGGCTAGCCTTGAACTCAGCAATTCTCCTGCCTCTGCCTCCTGAGTGCTGGGATTACAGGCTTGAGCCACCAATCTTGGCATTTGTTGTATGAGGTACTGATTGCTGGTAGGCTTGGCCACCATGCCCGTTATTGTTGTATGTGGTTACTCGGGATCGAACCAGGGACCTGTGCTTGCTAGGCAGGTTCCGGAACCCCTGAGCTAAATCTCCAGCCTGATGTCCATATCTTTGATGAGCTTTATTACTATTTTGTGAAAAATAGGATAGAGTGAATGTTTTCTTGGCTAATATTTTTCTTGTAAAAAAGGAGATTAGAGGCGGGCGTGGTGACTCATGCCTGTAATCCCAGCACTCGGGAGGCAGAGGCAGGAGGATTACTGAGTTCGAGGCTTGCCTGGGCTCCATAGTGAGCTCAGGGCCAGGCTGAACTACAGAGCGAGACCCTGTCTTTAAAAAAAAAAAAAAAAAAAAAAAAAGATTAGAGGATTAGGTTTGGTTATTGCTGTGTATCATAAAATGTTTCCCTTACGACCAGTGTCTCTTGTGGGTGAACTGAAAGGCAGTGGCTGCCTAATACTAAAAGAAGATCCATTTTTTTCTTTTAGAAGTAATCTATTACTCATTCTGTAAAAAAGTGTAGATAATATACAGAGAAAATCTTGGCATTGACCCATATATTTTTTGGGGTGGATTGGTACTGAGGATTGAACTCAGGCCCTTGTGTTTCCAAGGTAGGCATGGTACCACTTAAGCTAAATCCCGGCCCCCATTGACCCATATTTTGTTAGTATTAGGTCTTCATATATTTCCTTTTTTTTAATTAATCTATTTAGTGATCCTTATAATTGCAGCAAAACTTGGCTTAAACAACATAATATACTGGAATAGACTGTAGAACTACCTTACTTTTGGGTAGAATTTAGTAACAATTTGAAGGAAAAAAGTAATTCTAAGTGACCGTGACTGTTCTTGTGACTTAACAGAGACCACCTTTCATGCCTCCCCCAATGGGCACCATGCCTCCACCTCCAGGGATGATGTTTCCGCCAGGAATGCCTCCTGTGACTGCTCCTGGAACCCCAGCACTGCCTCCTACTGAGGAGATATGGGTTGAAAATAAAACTCCAGATGGGAAGGTAAATTATAAAACAAAAGCTTCTTGTTTTCATGGTAGCAGTGGAACTGGAGTTCTGGTTGACTTGAGATTAATGTCTGTCCTCATCAGTTAAGATTGAGCCTGGGTTAAGCAAGGGATTGGATGGGACTTCAGGAAACGCTGACTGGTTAGATTTCTGTGCAGTTATAAGATTGCCTGTGTGCTAGTGTATATTTATGTACCTGTGACCCTGGAGCTTATGTTTTATGCTGTGTCATTGGTTTGCAAGGCAGTTATTTCCAAATTTGGTTGTTTGCTATAGGGCAAAGCACATAGGCTCACGGCTAAGATTTTGCTACACTGAAAGGTTGTAGAGCAGCATAGCACAGGGAACACACATGACGGGGAGTATGAGGGAAATAGGTACAATCTTCCAAGAGTCCTTTCCCAGAGGAATCACATAAGATGGTCTTCATCTCCTCGGTATGGAATGATGAAAACACATGTGGAATATCTCGTACCTGGAAGTTCACCTGAACTTAGTGTCTCTTGCTGGAGGTTTTCACTGGGGCTTGTCTCATAGGTACCTTCTATATTTAGCACGTACCATAAGGAAAGCAGAAGTTCAACATAAACTGCAGTTTTCTTATGAATGTTTTAGTCATGGTGAATCATGGTGGTTACCCTTTAGAAATTTAGGTTTCCAGACTCTGGTGAAGGCCAGTTTTGTAAGCAGGACTTCGTAAGGCTAGCAGTGTTATGCTCGTCAAGTTAACTTTCTATGCAAAATAAAATGTTGGTTTTTCTTTTTGCTGTATGTTAAAAATACAGTGTTTTTTACTCTAAAAAATTGGGAGTGGAGTAATATATGAATAGCCTATTGCAAAATACTTTTTTCTTTTCTAAGTTATTTTTAAAGACAGAATATAGTTGCTTTATTTTTAATAATGGTTGACAAATTCAGTAATACTCTGCTTCTTTTGCAGGTTTATTACTACAATGCTCGGACACGTGAATCTGCGTGGACCAAACCAGATGGAGTTAAGGTTATTCAGCAGTCAGAACTGACACCTATGCTTGCAGCCCAAGCACAGGTCCAGGCCCAGGCCCAGGCCCAGGCCCAGGCTCAGGCACAGGCACAGGCTCAGGCCCAAGCCCAGGCCCAGGCCCAGGCCCAGGCTCAGGCTCAGGCCCAGGCCCAGGCCCAGGCTCAGGCTCAGGCCCAGGCCCAGGCTCAGGCCCAGGCACAGGCTCAGGCCCAGGCACAGGTCCAGGCACAAGTGCAAGCACAAGCAGTAGGAGCTTCCACCCCTACGACTAGTAGTCCAGCACCTGCAGTGTCTACTTCAACACCATCATCCACCCCATCCTCTACCACTTCTACCACAACAACTGCTACTTCGGTTGTGCAGACAGTATCAAGTGAGTACCAGCCTGGCATGTGCTTTTATGTAAAGGCTAGAGAAACAAGCAGAGACTACACTCTGAAATGTTCCTAGAATTTTTGATATTATGCTTGCTAATATAAAACATTTATGACATTAAAATTTAAACAAATTTACACTAGAAAGGAAATTACTTGCCCATTTGCAGTTCATGAAGTTGAACTGCAGAAGTGAGAGTTAGCTATCAACTTGGCCACCGTTCATGACAGGTGTAGTGGGGTTTGTAAAATAATTCTTGACCACTACTTTACAGAGTTTGAGATTTTTTTTTTTACTTGAGGCAAGAGTATTATCTGTGAAATTGAATAATGTGTAGAATTACACAGTGGAAATAAGAAACAACTTGAGAAATAGGTGAACTGCATAGGTATGAGGTATATCATGAAGGCTACGGGAGAGGACTTGACTAAGGGCACAAGTAAGGAAAAGACTTGCAGATAGGAATATGAACAAAGGTTGGGAAATGAGCAGTTATATAGTTTGTAGGATGAGATGGTTTATACTGGTTAGTAAGTGGAATAAGCAACATCAGGCTAATTAAAAGCCTTAAGAATCATGCAGTTGGGTGAGACACTAAGGGACTTGTATAGATGCAGAATTCTGGAAGATTTTTTTCTGGTGCTAGTTATTTGGCTGTTGATGAGGAGATTATTTTAGGAACTT
>PVIC010001837.1:15130-73832 GCA_004025085.1 Thryonomys swinderianus | reverse complement strand
TTAGGTAGTTCTAAAGAAAGTGAATGAATACTAGGATGCAAGGTTTTTGTGAATATTCTTATGTGAGTTTGCAGGCTGATGCTAAGTCTGAAAGTGTTTAATTATTTTATTGATTTAGTTATTTGTGATAGTGCACTAATATGTAGTTTTCCCAGTGGGTTATAGTTTATTATTTTTCTATCTAAATGATAGCTAATTGAAAAAGCTTCCACCAGACAGCTACAGGAACTTGGGAGTTAATTAGTATGTAATCAGTATAGATCATACATGAGAGAAATTGACTCATGATTCAAATTTGAATTTTACTGACATAAATAGCTGAAGAATGTGATACATGTCATGTGTAGACAGTTTTTAAAGACCTTTTAAATAATTTTTAGGCTTGAGGGAAATGAACCAAACAAAAATGTAAATAGTGTTTTACAAGTTTGTTCTCTTTTGTGGGTAAGATGAACATGGAATTATAGCAGTTGTACTAACTAGTTGAAGGTCTTTCCCTTTAAATAGCTGTATGTTTCCAAAACCTGTGTGGCAAGGCAGAAAACTGCCAGTATTTATAGAGTATCTGCAGTGTAATAAGAGAAGGGTATTTCTAAAAGTAATGGGGGCCATTCATTGCTTGAATTTTCTTTCCTGCCTTTTTAGGAAGGAGAAATAATACTTCATTTTGTTTTAAGTGAGGAGATTGCAGATATTTTATCATCCTAAGTATATTGCATTTGCATGTCAAAGTACATGGTCTGTCGGTAAGCGGGCAGATATCTTGTGATTGTGACTTACTGCTCTGTGAGAGTTTTTACATTGGCCTTCAGTGACTGGGAGACCTTTCTTTTCACTACTTTAAACATCAATTTTGATGTTGTCTTACTCAGTTCCCAGTGTCTTTTTATTTCACTACAATATTTAGTATCATAAAATGTTATCCTGCTAGCCTTAATATTTTACCAACTATTCTATAGTCATTTGTGTTTTTTATCTAAAATTCGAGATTAGGTAATTATACTTTGGGGTCTGAGGCTTCACTAGTCATTTTAACAAATGGAATTAGGGGGTATTTGCCCACTAAATTTTGATATTTTTCTTATTAGTTTACCATTTAATTCCTATTTATTTATTTATTTATTTATTTTTTAGGCACGGTTGTTGCTCTATAGTTCAGGCTGGCCCTGAGCTCACTATGTAGCCCAGGCAAGCCTTGAACTCACAGCAGTCCTCCTGCCTCTCCCTCCAGAGTGCTAGGCTTATAGGCGTGAGCCACCATGCCTGGCTAATTCCTTTTAAATTTTTATGGTACTGAAGATTGAACTCACAGCATTTGAACTGAGTTACATTTCAGCTTTTTATTTTTCATTTTTAGACCAAGTTTTACTTATTTTCCCAGAACTGGGCTTGTGTTTGAATATTCCTACACTTGATCTTAGCCAAAAGGCCGAGAAGCGATGTGTTTGAATATTCCTGCCTCCGCCTCCTGAGTAGCTGGAATTACAGGCGTGTACCACTGTGCCCAATTCATTTGATTTTTTTTAATTGCACTTAACCCTTTCCTCTCATGATTCCTTGCCACCGATCAAGTTTAGAATATCTCATGCTAGAAAGCAAGAAGAATAAGTTGAAAGGAAGGTTTTGCCATTCCTGTTGGTGTTTTCCACTTGAAACTTAATACCCTTATAAACATTTTATTATCCTAGCAGTAGTACTTTGGATCATAAATTTTAATAATTATCTGAATGCAATTGTAATATTTTAATACTTAATTCTTATGAACTACAGTACATATTTATGGGGATGTGGGGTTAAAAATTAAGAATATTTTTAATCCCATTTGCACAAAACTCCTTTGGTTTTATGCAGATTTGTGAAAAGTGATCATGAAACCTACTTCTTAGAGGAGTTGGGAACAGTAACTATTTTCAGCCATTATGGTAGATTACCAATGCTTAGCGGTTTATGGATGGGACTGGGCAAATGTTGCATGTAATTTGTATTTTCACACTGTTATAAAATTATATTAATATGATACTGTACCCTAAGGCTAGGTCTATGCTAGACCAACAATTCATTCCTGGGCCCTGAAGATACTTGTTTGGCCCTGCTGTCTATTTAGCCAAGGTGAGTCCCGCATTAACAAGTATGAAACTGCGCACATCTTCCCAGCCTAAGTGAGTTTTTCTTTTTTAGAAGCTAGAAAAAATACTGACAGATTTCGTTGTCAGTTAGATTATTGGGTGTTTAAAATTAAACAGTGTGCTTTTGCTTATAATTAAAGTAGCAGAAAGATTGGGAAAACACTGTTTTATTACATTTAATAAATTCATTGTTAGATCAGTATAGGTAGAATTTGACACTTTTCTTTAGATCAAGAGAAAGATGAATTATGTGGTGCAGTGAATTAGCACAATGAATTTTATTTCGAAGTTAGTTGAGTTAGAGTAAATAAAATAAATATATGTGAGAACTGACAACTTTTTAAAAAGTGACATATGGTCCATTTGATTTTAAATGTGATTACTAGGGATGAAATGTGTTATTTTTTAACAATGTAGAGATAATATATTTTAAAAACCCATATTATCTTGAATTTAACATTCTCTGAGTCTCACAGCAGAAACCTGAACTATTTGTTTTTATTTATTTTGTTCTGAGGATTGAAACTAGGGCCTTGCCTACGAGAGGCACCACTGCTCTGCCACCCCAAGTTAAACCTGAACTTAAAGGAATCGTTTTTGACTCCATTCATTTATATTCAGTCAGTATGTTATATGTACATCTTCTTTGGTCTTTTCTTCCTTGATTGGACAGTTCTAATGTTCTAATTGATTTTTCTCACCTTTATTCTTTTTTTACTTCCTGTGCATTTGCCAGGTTCATTCATTGAGTAAACTCTGATTATTATATGGAACCATCTAGTCTGGTCATCCTCATACATTCTCAGTCACATACAAACATATTAATGCACTTATAAAAATTTCAATTGCTAACAAAGCATGTAGTGTACATATAGTAAAAAGTGAAAGCCATATACTGTGCAGAGATAATTGATATAAATTACAGTGAATTCTAGATTTTTTTTTTTTTTTGCATAACATTTGTTCTTTCTTCCCCAGTAAAGCGCATACTTCCTAACCTTCTGTTGATGGGCTTTTGCCTTCTGTCTGCAGCCTGCAGGCTGCCATTCCAGCCCCGACTCCTTGCTTCTGTTGGTGTACCTAATATTTCATTAGTTAATTGCCTTCAGTTTTCCATATTTGTAATTTCTTTTTGCTCTCTACTCTTTGCCTTTATTTATACTTTTCCCACCATTTGCTTTGTTTTCTCCTTCACCCCCCTTTTTCCTTGTTGAAATCTTAAATCTTTCAAGGTTTGTCATCCCAATATATAATGTTCTGTACCCTCTCCACAGTTAGAAGTACTCTTTGGGTCTTGATTTATATAACTATACACTTACCCTATTTCATTTCATATTTCAGTTATATTTGTCTGTTTCATTTTACTGACTTTTCAAGCTTCTTGAAAATAGAGACTTTTTGAGATTACATACAGTGCATGGGATGGGCTCTTAAATATTTACTGAATGAGTGAATGATGAGTGAAGTAAAACTATTAATAAAAAATGATACATGTTTTTGTTTTATTTTTTACCAGCACCCACAACACAAGATCAGACCCCAAGCTCTGCTGTTTCAGTTGCCACGCCTACAGTTAGTGTTTCAGCTCCTGCTCCTACAGCCACACCTGTGCAAACTGTTCCCCAGCCGCACCCCCAGACGTTACCTCCTGCTGTTCCTCATTCAGTACCTCAGCCAGCTGCAGCAATACCTGCTTTTCCACCAGTAATGGTACCTCCATTTCGTGTTCCCCTTCCTGGCATGCCAATTCCACTTCCAGGTAAACCAACAGATTGTAATAGTCTTTCTAGCTCTGTTTTCATATTGTCAGTTAGTTTGTTCTCATGTGTCTGTTGCATTTAAAATTTGCCTTGAATCTCACCTGTTTGAAACGCTTTTGAAAGATTCATGGCTAACTGCAATATTTTCTCTTTAAGTTTTGGTAAATGTCCTTTTTTGTTGTTGTTTACATGTCTTTAGTCACATTTAAAGCTACACTTATTTTGAACAATAGCCTCAATGAATTAAAAATGATCATCTTTCCATGTAATTATGTTCTCAGTGCAATATTTTAGATTGATTCTATGAAGTGGAGAAATTACAAGTCATAATAGCTACCCCAAGTTGCATGATTTACAGATTAGTATACTGTTCTAAGCATCTTACATGCATTAATTTCTTTAATTTTCACAACCATCTTATGAGGTGGGTACATAGACAGGTTAAATTATTTGTGCAAGGTCACAGTGCTAATAAATAAATGATGGTTTTGGGATTTGACCCTGTGCCCTCCCGATCCAGATACCAAGCTCTGCATAATTATGTTGTTCTGGAAAGAAAATGTGAGTCATTGAACTATGAGCAAATTCAGAAGTTTCCCTTGTAACATTTGCAAAGTGTGACGTGCATTTTTTAAAAAGGTTTGAATTGGTATGGTGAATTTGTGTTTTATTGTCTTATGAGAAATGATAAAGACTAGAGAATGAATTAAAAGATTGGGGAGTAGAGTTTTTCCTACAAGGATTCAATAGTGATTGTGTCGCACATTCTAATTTGAGTAATTTGTTGTCAAATGCGTTTATTTCGTGACCCATGATACTTTGTTCTTGTGTTGTCCTTGAAATATCAGTAACCTTAAATAGATCAAGTTTGTAGGGCTAGTTCATAGGAAAGATGAATAGAATGTAGGACTCTATCTCAGTTTCATATTTCTTCCCCTGTTATTGCCACATTGTTGTACTAGTTTTTGTGTAAAAATAGGATTGTGATACAGCAGTTTATTTTACATATATATATATGTATATGTGTGTGTGTGTATATATATATATATAACCTTTTATTATTGATGTAGTATTAGATAAGTAAATGTCCCATTATATAAATTCAGTTAAAACTAAAAAAATGAAAAATGTTTTCACTAATAGTAGGAGTTATCCCTTTTCTGTTACATTTAAGAGAAGAAACTGGATACCTTCTTCTAGATAAAATTATTTTGTAGGAAACTAAATTATAAGAGAGAATAGCTTGACATTGGTCATAACCTTTCTTGAAGTCTTGGTCTACTATAGAGTTAAGGACAGTGTCCAGACCAAATTTGAATTCTGAGTAATATGAGAAGCTGGCTGGTTGGTTCCATAGAGAGAAGACTTATTGGTAGTATGACAGTTCTGTTGTGTTTTGAAAGGGTGTCATCTGAAAGAACTTATGCTTTTTTCTAGACTCTAGGTTCATACTAGGACCACAGGGTAAAAGGTACACAGTAGCAAAACTCATTTTGTGGCATGTGGAACTTTCACATAAAAGCCCTTCAGCTATAGCTGCATTTTGATGTCATATGTTCTTCCTGGACCTTTCCCCATCATTAAATTTAAGACAGATGGTAGTGACCATTTGGGTCACAAATGGAGGTGGTTTGTGTGAAAGACATTTAAATACGTGGCAGCTGCTAATGACATTTCATAGGTAAATTGGAAGAGAACTTGAATTGGGTAGTTTGAAAGATTTTCCCAACATAAGATTCTTTGAAGAGGGAGCTAGCATCTTATAAAATTACATTAGCACATTTCAGGCAATAATTCTTTTCTCATTTTTCCTTATAATTCAGTCCTACAGAGTGTTTTAGTAAAAAGACAAAGAAGACCTCTTTTCCCCAAATCATTAGTGTTCTATGCAATGAGATTTATCTGTGTTTTTCCCTCTTCTCAACTCAACATTAAGATGGATAGAGATTTGTGTAATTATTTCAGAGCTTTGAATTCTTTTCGAATGGCACTGTTTGGCTCTTCTGAGGATGAATAATCAGGCAAGATGATAGGAAGTGCAAGAATTAGGTGAAATATAGGAATAAGTGTTAGAGGTTTGGGGTGATAAGTGGCAGCAGGATTATAGAACTTCTACTACTATAACTTAAATCTTACTTGGATGTCAGAATTATTTAAAATGCTAAGTGGGATTTTTCTAATTTCCTAATAGAATAAAATCTGAGGACAGGGTTGTAGGAAAATTGGACAAATGCTCCCTTTTTAAAAGTGTAGTTAGGAATTTAGGTACATGGATATTTATGAGTATTCATGACGTGTGTAGTTTCATGAGAGAATGCTGTAAGTTTACCTTTTTAGCATGAAAAGAAACATGACCTTTTGGCATGGTCTGTACATTGATAAATAAGAGTTCTTATGTTGGCACAATTTTTTTTGTTTTTTTTTTTTTTGAGATAGGGTCTCACTTTGTAGTTCAGGCTGGCCCCAAGCTCACTATGTAGCCCAGGCAAGCCTCAAACTCAGCAATCCTCCTGCCTCTGCCTCCCAAGTGCTGGGAGTAATAGGCATGAGCCACCAAGACCAGCATTTGCGGTATGTGGTACTGATTGCCAGTGGGCATGTGCCACCATGCCCAGTATTGTTGTTGTATGTGGTTACTGGGGATCAAACCAGGGACCTTGCACTTGCTATGCAGGCACTGGAACCACTGAGCAAAATCTCCGGCCTTTGGCACAATTGATTTTTAACTGTCTTAAAAATCTAAATATGAATATATCTGAGTTTCTTCTGAAATTTTTCTCTAAAATTTTTTTTTGGAGGATGGCTTTGGTGAACAGTTTTTGAGAGTAAAGTTCATGTATTCCAAAGATTGAATTTCCAGTGCTGTTTTTCTAACTTTGAAAGTCCTGCAGATGGCAGTGTTATACTAATTTGAGCTAAATTCATACTGTATCTTTGTTAGCCAAATGAATTTTTCTATCGCTTTTTTTCATTATTAGGGAAAATAAAGTTGTACATATAACCATTCAGCATGTTTTTATGATACAGTGTTTTTACTTTAGTTTGAATTAATAGAAAGGTTAGCTCTTATATTCTTTACAGACATAAAAAGTAAGAAATTAAAGGCACTCTTCAAATGGCAATTTTTTGTGTGTGTGTGAGTGTGAACATAGAATATTCAGAAACAGGTGTCTTAACTTTAGTCTTAGTCTCTGAATTAGGAGAGATTTCTTTCTCTTTATTTGAGGAAAGTAGTTGCTTATTATTTTTAAATTTTGCAAGTACCAAATTGTTTAGTTTTCCCAGTTGAAAAATAAAAATTATTTCCCCTATACTTTCCTCAGCCTTTACCTTTTATCTTTAAAATGTTTTTGAAATTCATAATTTGAAATTCCTTAGTCTTAGTTTCCATCTTTTCCTTTCATTTCCTTACACCATTGCAATGCATCATGATGAGTCTTCATTCTTAGAACTGCATCTTGTTTCCAATTATTTAATGCAGTGCAACTTCCTTAGCCTAGATGATAGAGGTTTCTGCTGCAGTCATCTGCAGTAAAGTCAGTCCCATTATGAAAGGCTGATGTTTCTTAGTGCTCACCTGCCTCTGCAGTGCTCTGTAAAGCAGGCTCTAAGCTTGGGTCTCTTGTCATTAGTTGGATACTGGTCTCCTTCATCTTTGCTTTCTTTGATTTATACTATTCCCCTGTATTTGCAGTGGGAAATCTGCATCATTTTCTTCCTATCCCTCCCATTCCATTTTGTCATCTCTTACCTATTTCTGCACAGTTGTGCTGTGGCTTTAGGTCTTGCATTTATATACTTTTAACTAAACAGCAGCATAGAGCTACTCCTTCTGCCTTTCAATGGTGTGTAAGCAACAGCAGCAGGTCTGGTGTCCTGTGGTAAAAGTCCCATCTGAGAATTTGGTACATGTGTGTAATGAAGGGGCTGTCTTTTGTTGGATATAAACTCTGAGAGTCCTTCAGATATTGTCAGGGCTGGTACATATTTAATGTTATAATTTAGAATTAGCATCATGGGTTTGATACCACTTGCCACAAAATGTCAAACAAAAAGAAATCTTACTCCCTTCTTGGTCTTTTTCATTGGAAACAGCACTCTAAATTATAGTGGTAAATTATTTTCCTGAACCCCAGTGGTAGCTGACATACAGTGGCAGCTTTCCAACCTGTGCTTGCTTATCCGTTTTACAGGTGTAGCAATGATGCAAATAGTCAGCTGCCCGTATGTAAAGACAGTCGCTACCACCAAGACCGGTAATTTTAAAACCATCTTAGTTTGTTTTGTCTGTAAGTTGGCATGGTAGTGAATGTTGTTGTTTATCCTTTTATTTATTTATTTTTTGCCCAAGTGAGTGGATTTTTTTATATTTTTCTTTTTAATGAGCAGTATAAATGCAGTTGTCATATTTGGCCAACACTTAATTTTCCCAATTGCCTATAGTACTAGCTTCTTTGGTTCACAAAAGCAAATAAGGTCAGATCACTTTATATCTTAATTTATGTAATAAGTGTAAACAACTTCATTCTCATTCACAACATTTTATTTTTGATGTGTGTTTTTAAGTTAAATATAAAAAAATCATTTCCATGTGTAAAGTGATGTGATTAAGCTTGCATGCTAGTGAGTACATGTGTGTGGATATTTGTGTGTATAGAATACATTTACATATTTTAAAGTTACTGAAATAAGATAACTACTGGAACTTTCAGTCAAGGATTGTTCTAGTTTTGAGTCATATACACTCATTTTAACAATATTTTATATAGTAAGTATCATTGTAAATCAAATAGAAGAAGCTTTGCTTTCTTTTAAGAAAAGAATGAACTACAGGGACAACTGACTTAATCATTTCAGTCAGATGAGAGTCATTTACTTTATAAGTGGGAATTTAAAGTACTTTAGAACTAGACCAACAGTATTGCTCAGGAAATATGGTCAGTAAATACACTGATTCCTTATTAGACTCTTCATAAAAATATTTTTCTATTTTTAAGTAGAGAATGTACCATGATAGAGATGTTCATATTCAGACTTTGTCAGAGGAGACCCAAATTTCTGACTGTTTTTAAAGTATTTTTTGGGTTGAATTTCTGTGTCTGATTAAATTTAGGCATTAGAACTAAACTAGGGAACTAAGTAA
The DNA here is from genome assembly GCA_004025085.1 of Thryonomys swinderianus. Lineage (NCBI taxonomy): Eukaryota > Metazoa > Chordata > Mammalia > Rodentia > Thryonomyidae > Thryonomys > Thryonomys swinderianus. The sequence goes on along the minus strand of PVIC010001837.1, from coordinate 64,803 downwards.
TATTTAATCTTTTACATGACTTTTGGGTTCAGTGGGTTCAATCATTATGAATGTTTGATTGATTTAGCTAATACTTCAGTTTCATTTTATATTGCAATTCAACACTTGGATCTAATTTATTATTACTCTTTTTTTAGGTGTATTGCCAGGAATGGCTCCTCCTATTGTACCCATGATACATCCCCAGGTTGCTATTGCAGCTTCACCTGCTACCTTAGCTGGAGCAACAGCAGTTTCTGAATGGACTGAGTATAAAACAGCAGATGGGAAGACATATTATTATAATAATAGAACATTAGAATCAACCTGGGAAAAACCACAAGAACTAAAGGAAAAAGGTATAGTTATTTGAATAACTTGGGATGTAGTATGAACTGTAAGTAGAATATTCTGAGTTAATTTATAATATGTTTGAGGGATTTTCTGATTACATTAATTGAGAAAATATTTCTGTTAAATTGATAAATATATATTTTTGAGAGGGTCTCGCTTTGTAGTGATAAATATATCTTTATATAAAAAAACTACTTGTTTATAATTTTTTCCATCTGGACAAGTTAACTTTTACATATACACACATTTTTCTATTGTCAGGAATTTCATAATTATGTTATCCTTACTGAGATTGAAGAAGAAGGAGTATATATGTTGTATGTGTCATAAAGAAAAACTTAGGCCAGGTATGGTGGTATTTGTGTATAGTCCTTGCTACTTGGGAGGCTGAGGCAGGAAGATTGCGAGTTTGGGGCTAGCCTGGGCAACTTAGTGAGAACTTGTCTAAAAATAACATTTGAAAAAGCAAGGGAGGTATTTTGCTAGGGATGTAGCAGCATGATAGAATGTTTACCTGCCATGTGCAAGACCATGGATCCAGTCCCCAGTACCACTAGAAAAAAAAGCTTTGGGCCTGGGAGGCTTATAAGATTCGTAATTTTCTATATCACATTCCACTACTTCTGTTTCTAAATATCTTAGTATTTTATTTCTTTCAGTAAAATGTGTGATAGTTTGAATGATACCTGGTTTGAGAATTTATGTTCCTTTGAAGTCAGTAGATCTTTAAAGTTTCTTTATTGCTACATCAGATTCAAGTCAATGATATAATAGAGAAGGGCATTTTATTTTTAGTAGTTTACAACTAGAAATAGAATTTCTCTCTTGCTTACTTTCTGAAAGTCTTTTAATAAATTTCATCAAAACGTTTGACAGTATCTTAATTTCTTAATAGAAAAATTAGAAGAGAAGATTAAAGAGCCAATTAAAGAACCCTCTGAAGAACCTCTGCCAATGGAGACAGAGGAGGAGGATCCTAAGGAAGAGCCTCTGAAGGAGATAAAGGAGGTAAAGCGCTATGACTTGCTCACCTGGGAGCCAGCCTTAATTGGTTGGTATAATTTACTTGTAACTTAGTATCTATTTGATGTATTTTAAAATGATTGTTATAAAATTTGGTCTCTGAATCTTTAGAGTTTCTTGAAGTTTCGAATAAAATTTTCCTTTGAAATTTTCATTAAATTTTTTTTATATTAAATTGAGGCTCACATAAAGATTAAGGACCAGAGCTTTGACTTTAAATTTATCCTTCTGCCATATAGACTGGTATATGTTAAAACTGGAAGTGTAACTTCATGTTTGGGTATATAACTCTCCCTGCTCTGGTGTGGGATTATCTCTTTATAATGCTAAAATAATTCTGGTTTATTTTGAAACTTCCTTTATTCAGTGCAGGGCCAAATGGAAGTCATGTTTCAATACTAGGAAAGTTAGCTGAAATAAGAAATAACCTTCAATGAAGGCTCTACGTTACTATATTGTAGTTCTGCATTTCTGCTCCTAAGCCCATGGCTATTGAGTTTGTGGGTAGGACCAGCTGTTTCTGATTAGTTCTCCTGTTGGGTAATTCAGATCTTGTTGTGGTGTGGAAAGTTAAAATTTTCTTGGAAATTGTATTCAGTCTCCTCTGCCTTTACTAGCAACAGACTTTGTATTGGTTGCACTTTGAGCTATTTGTAGTGATAACTTATGTGTGTATTTGTTTTGTGCTATTAGTTAAATGGGATTAATATGTTTTCCTTAGGAGCCCAAAGAAGAGGAGATGACGGAAGAAGAAAAGGCTGCCCAGAAGGCAAAGCCTGTAGCCACTACTCCTATTCCTGGTACTCCATGGTGGGTACTTAGCTTAATTCATCCATTAAAAAACTTGTATCTTAGTTGATTTGATATTTTTCTTTTTTTTTTCTGAGATAAGGTCTCCCTTTTGTAGTTCAGGCTGGCCCTGAGCTCACTATGTAGCTTAAGCAAGCCTCAAACAGCAATCCTCTTGCCTCATCCTCCTGAGTGCTGGGATTACAGGTGTGAACTACCATGCCCGCATTGTGGTGTGTGGTACTGATTGCTGGTAGGCATCAGTCACCACGCCTAGCATTGTGGTATGTGGTTACCGGGGATTGAATTTTGGACCTTACACATGCAAGTTGGATGCCAGACCACTGAGTTAAAATCCTGGCCCACACTTGATTTTTTTTTTAAGTGATATGTTTTTCTGGTAGGAACTTTTAAGACATACATGTCAAATATGTTTTCTCTACTGAAATTTTTTGGTTATTTAGGATGTTCAGACCTAAACTTCAGTTGCCACAAGGGTTTTCCTCCATGATCCTTTTCATTAATGATTATTATTCATAAATTTGTTTTTAAACCATTGCAAGGTCTTTTTTTTTATTTTTCAAGGTAGTTTAAGTTAGTAACACACATACACATATACATCACAATTTACCTATATATCTTTTTTTTTATCTCCCCACACCAGTGAGTCTTCTACTGTTCTTGCTGCAGCACACTCAGTCCATATACAGTACACACAGTACAGTGAGTTGGCTTGTTTTTAAAGACTTGTGATCTCTAAGTTCCCTTCTATGTTCTTTTCTTACGTATTCTGTTATTAAAGAGAAAAATGTTTTTTCAATAGCATTTTAAAGTCCGGATTTATTTATTATTATCCTTGGTACAGTTAAACAGAGCCTTCCATTCCTGAATTTTCTACATATTAGCTAGCATTGTGATCATACTGAAGTATGATTTGTTTGAGTACTACTAATTTCCTCAAAGTTCTTCTAGTTGTCTGTTTTTGTGATGTTAGTGGCCATTGGTGGTGATTATTACAGCACATCTTTTTTTTTTTTTTTTTTTGAGATAGGGTCTCGCTTTGTAGTTCAGACTGGCCCTGAGCTCACTGTGTAGCCCAGGCAAGCCTTGAACTCAGCAGTCCTGCCTTTGCCTCCTGAGTGCTGGGATTATAGGCGTGAGCCAGCACGCCTGGCCTTTGTGGTATGTGGTACTGATTGCTGGTGGGCATGAGCTACTGTGCCCAGTATTGTTGTATGTGGGAACATACAACAGGGACCTTGCACTTACTAGGCATGTACTAGAACCACTGAGCTAGATCTCTGGCCCCCACAGCACAGCTTTTGAACCAGGAATAATTTTGCTTCCCCATGTACATTTGACAACGTCTCAAGACAGTTTTGGTTTTAATAACCTATAGAGAGTTAATAGTATCTAATACCTAGAGGCGGTATGCTCCTAAATGTCCTGTTATCCTTGGGACAGCTCTATAAGAATTAATTATTTGGTCCAAAATGTCAGTGATTTTGAGGTTGGAAAAAACCAGTGTCAGTAGTGTGAGGTTGAAAACCCTGGCCTAAATAAATAATATTGGAAGTGGTTATGTATTTCTGTTAGTCTCTTTTCATTTACTGACTCAAGTGCTCATAGATACTTCTAGTTAACATTGGTTACTTAGAGGTGCAGATTTCACAGGAAATGAAAGATTTAACCAGTTTTCTGAATAACGAATTGATTTGAATAGTATTGATAGATTTGAATGTATTTTATGTTGTGTCCATTATAGTTATTGATACTCAGTTGTCTCATTTTTGGCTCTTTTAAGTCTGACTACTGAGGGTTTGTTTGTTTGTTTTTTCCAGTATCGGTGATCACACTCAGGACCTTGTGCTTTTGAGGCAGGCATGGTGCTACTGAGTTAAATCCCTGGTGCTACAGAGGTGTTTTTGTTTTTTTGGGACAGGGTCTCGCTTTGTAGTTCAGGCTGGGCCTGAGCTCACTATGTAGCCCAGGCAAGCCTGGAACTCAGTAGTCCTCCTGCCTCTGGCTCCCTAGTCCTGGGATTACAGGTGTGAGCCATCTTGCCCAGCCCTGTGGTATATGGTAGTGATTGCTGGTGGACATATTTCACCATGCCCGGTATTGTTATATGTGGTTACTGGGGATTGAACCAGGGACCTTGTGCTTGGTAGGCAGGCACTGGAACCACTGAGTTCAATCTCTGGCTCCAGAGGTTTTTTTGTTTTAATTCTTTTATACCTTTCTTTCTATCTAGATACTTTAGATTTGCCTTGTGTATTTATTTCTTCTCTCAGGCCCAGAATCAACCTGATTTCTTTGTCTGTGCAAGGGTATTTTTTGTTTTGTTTTGTTTTTTGTTTTTTTGTTTTTGCTTTTTTTTTGGAGACAGGGTCTCACTTTGTAGTTCAGGCTGGACCTGAGCTCACTATGTAGCCCAGGCAAGCCTCGAACTCAGCAATCCTCCTGTCTCTGCCTCCCGAGTGCTGGGATTACAGGCATGAGCCACCACTCCTGGCACAAGGGTGTTTTTAAGGTACGGTGTAGAGCCCATTGCAGGGGTAGTGCTGCTGCTGAGCTGTCCTGGGTGAGAGACCTTTTTGCTAGGCACAGATGTGCGATAGATATTCAGATACATCCTGAGTTTCTAATGGGTGCTGTTCAGGTCTACTGTGAGATTTTTATTGAATCTCATCATTTTGTTTCACTATCTTTTTTTTTTTTTTTTTTTTAGCTGAAAATACTGTTTCTCACATTTTGTAACATAATTCTTCATTTGTGCTTTTCATGCACAAGCCCCAGACTCACTGCCAACACTGAATAGTAATACGATTGCTGAGGACAGTTTAAATTCTCTTGCTCTCTGGTTATTTTGATGTGTAGGGCATTTCACTGGCCATATGTGATCAGATTATTGGGTTTTAAAGATACTTGGCATAGCTTCCTATATAGTTATCCAATGACTTCATAAACAAGCTCATTTAAAAAATTATTGAAAAATATGCATTTGGTCATAAAGTCAAAGTTATGAAAGCAGTCCATGGTCAGAGACTGTTCTCAAGCTGTTATTCCTTTTTTGTGCATGTACATGAAAAGCCAGCAATCAGCTAGCTCCGTGCTCTCCCAGTTTGGAGCTCCATCAGTTTTCAGATGTGAATTTATCTATGGATTAGCTAAATGTTCTCTTAAGAGTCTGTATAATTATTGCTTTTCTTCTTTTTTTTTACTTCTGAAATAGCTATAATTTGTATGTCAGGTGTCCTAGATCTAGTCTTTCTCTTAACCTCTTTTTTCCTTATGACTTCTATCTATAGTTTTTAGGCTCTGCTTTGAGTTATTTTCTCATTATCTTCCAGCCACTAAGGTGAGGTCTGGTAGTGACCATCTTCTTCATTTCTCTCCAGCATGTCATTATCTAGAAAGTCTTACTCTGAAGTTCTACAAGTAAGCTTTGTGTGTTTCTGCTGCACTTGGATCTCTTGAAGGATTTTACTGCTTTATTTTATTCTCCTTATCCCCTTCTCTGGCTACTGAATCACTTTGTCGTTAGGACAAGTATTTCCCCCTTTTAGCTCCCTGGAACACGGTTGTGTTTCTGTAGGACTGACTCAAAACAGGCGCACTTTTCTGCTAAGGTACTAATATGAGGCTTCTTTGTACCTGTCCAGCTGTATTTAGTTTTTATAGGTCAAGGATACCTGATACATCCCTAAGTGGGTAGTCCCTTAAGTGCTCAACATTTCCTTGCCCTAAAGCATCCCCTTGTTCTTTTTATGGCTTCTCCTTCTCTGGGTGCCCACCCCAGAGGGAGTGTCTGTCTGTTCTTTTGTTAGGATCTGTGCAGAGCCCACGGGTGCAGATATGCTGGATCTTAACAGCTCTTTGGCTGGGAAGAGGCAGTGAGTTTGAGTTTAGGAGTATAGGAAGAGAATTGTTATATGTTGTAATTATATAAAAGAATAGGTGAATTCATAAAAAGGTATAGAATATAAAAAAATATATAAAGTTAAAAATTGTATAATGCTACCTTCATGAAGCTTGCCCATTAGTAAAAACTTTGGTTCATATATCTTCTAGATTTTTTGGTGTATTTTAATGTATAAAGGGTGTATGTGCATTACACATGCACATAATATAATGACTTAAAAAGTACATTGAATTTTTTTCTAAATATGTCTCAGGAATCTTGTATTTCATGTGCATACCTTTTTTGTGACAGCATAGTTTTCTGTTACAAATAAATAATTTTCCTATTAATGGATGCTTAGGCTTTCCTTTGTGTGTGTGTGTTTTTGTTTCTGCTGCCCTTGTGTTGTAGGGCTTGAGATAATCCTATTTATTTGTGAACAGATTCAAATAGCTATTTAAAATTTTGGTGGATATTGTTAAATAGAGCTCAGAGGGCTTTAGTGGGGAGTTACTTTTCCCCCCAATACCCTGAGATTATCAGGTTTTCCTCACACCAATGTATTGATATGTTATTTTTATAGTCAGATAAGAAAGGAATCTTTATGTAGATTGCTGGTGTGTTTGAACCTATTTCATGTTTACTAACTGTGCCTTTGCCTTTGCACAGTTTTACTCACTTTTTTATGGGCTTTTTTTCCCTTTGTAGTATGTAGCCTTTTGACTTTTACATTTATTATAGTTTCTCTTTGTTGAACAGAGTACAGTGCTTTTTTCTCAATATTTTATTATGAAATATTTGAAACTTATGGAAGTATTAGTTCTGCAGAGAACATATACCTACCACCTAGATTCTATAGTTAGCATTTTACTGTATTTTCTTTATCACTTACTCCATCCCACAATGCATCTCTGAGTCATCTTATTTGTTTGTTGTATTAAAAGTTGAAGACATCAGTACATTTCACTTCTACAAAATTTATATAGTGCTAGACATGATGGTGCATGCCTTAATCCCAGTACTTGAGAGGTTGAGGCAGGAGGATCACCAGTAGTTCAAGGCCAGACTGGGTTACAGTGTGAGCTCAAGGCCAGCTAAAAGAACAAGTGTCATATATATTACTACTTTAGGACAGTTTTGTAGAAGAACTTTAGTTGGGATTACACTGAATCTATAAATGAGTTGGTAAGAATTGGCATATTAACAGTATTGTCTTCCAATTCATGAATACGATTTATTTTTAGTTACTTAGGTCTTGAATACTGCTCACTTTAATATTGCACACTCACTGTAGAGTAGGATATACCTTATTAAATTTAGACCTAGATATTATGTTTATTAACTTCATATCTAGAACCTTGCTAATACACTTATGAAATACTCATATATACAACCACTTGTAGTGGTTTCCTAAGATTTTATGTTTTAATAGTCATCATCTGCAAAAAGAAACATTTTTATTCCTTTTCTGATTTTTTTTCTTTTTTTGAGACAGGGTCTTGCTTTGTAGTTCAGGCTGGCCCTCAGCTCACTATGTAGCCCAGGCAAGCCTGGAACTCAGCAATCCTCCTGTCTTTGCCTCCCCAGTGCTGGGATTACAGGCGTGAGCCACCACGCCCGGCACTGTGTTATGTGGTATTGATTGCTGCTGGGCGTGAATCACCATGGCCAGCATTCTATGTGGTTACTGGGATCAAACTCAGGACCTTGCGCTTGTGAGGCAGGTGCTGGAACCACTGAGCTAAATCTCCGGCCCCACCTTTTCTGACCTTTTATGGTTTTTATTTATTTATTTATTTATTTTTTTGAGACAGGGTCTCGCTTTGTAGTTTGGGCTGGCCTTGAGCTCACTATGTAACCCAGGCAAGCTTGGAACTCAGCAATCCTCCTGTCTCTGCCTCCCGAGTGCTGGGATTACAGGTGGTATATACTATGGTATGTGGTATTGATGGCTGGTGGGCATGAGTCACCACACCCAGCATTGTATGTGGTTACTGGGCTCGAACTCAGGGCCTTGCTCTTGTGAGGCAGGTGCTGGAACCACTGAGCTAAATCGCCAGCCCCCATCTTTTAGCTTTTTATTATCTTTTCCTTTACTTGCTAAAACCTTCAGTACAGTGCTAAATGGAAGAAGTGAAAATAGGTATCACTGCCTTGTTCTCGTTATCAGTGTCACTCAGTTTAGCCTTTTATCTTGAGACATAATATGAGCTGTAGATTTGTCACAGCTCTTTGATCAGATTGAAGTTCTCTCCCCTTTGCTAAATTTTTTTTTTGCTTTTTATGGAGTTGAATCTATTTAAATTGGTTTTTTCTCCGTTTAACATGGAGACTGTTGATTTTTGAATGTTAAAGTGTCTTTGCATTTCTGAGATAAATGTTATTTGTTGTGGTATCTTATCCTTTTTATGTGCTCTTGCATTTTGAGTTTATTTTTTTCTGTTTTTTTATGGTGAGCTCCTAGATTATTAGTAAAGTTTTCTTCTAATGTATGCATTTAAAGCCCCATAAGTTTGTTTTACAACTTATGAGCTGTCCCACATATTTTGTTATGAGGTATTTTGTTGCCATTCAGTTCATATTTAAAATTTTACTTTTGTCACATGATGTAAAAGTCCATTTCATTTTTTAGATATTTAGGATTTTTCTAGATAACTTATTGACAGGAAGAGATTGTACTTCATATAGTTGATGAGTTCGATTCTTTTAAATTTCATGTAGGATTTCCTTTTTTTAATTTTTGGTTAGAAATACCTATTTTAGTACTTTTTGGAGACCTTTGTCAGTTTTTTTGAGAGTGGTATTAATCTGTAATTGTAGAATTATTTTCCTTTTTAATTTGAACCATTCTGTTTTGAGGCACTGTTAATAGGCTTATAAACATTTTATAATTGTATGATTTCATGATGAATAATTGTCCCTTTTATCGTTGTGAAACCAACTTCCTTATTCTTCATTATAGTCTGTTTTGCAGTTTATCTGATATTAAAAACAGCCACTCTTGCTTTTTTTTTCATTACATTAACCTTTTCTTAAAAAAGGCATATTTAAACATTTTATGGACACCTTATAATAGTATCTTAGTTTTTATATTCTTTGTTGCTTCTTGCTTTTTAATGGAGTATTGAGGCAGCTAACATTTAATTTTTTTATATGGTTGGACTTAGTTATTTGTTTTGTTTATACATTTTGTTCTCTTTACTATTTTCAGTTGAATTATTTTAGCATTTTACTTAATATGTCTGTTTTGTGGCATTTATTTGTTTTTTTCTTTAGGAATTACAACCTACCCTCAACAGTTTGCTGTAGAGAGTTAATAATTGCCCCTCTTGAAGTGAAATATGAAAACCTTGCTTTCAGATAGGTACTTTTTTAAACTTACACCTATAGATTTTATGTTATAGTTATACTTATGACTACAATGTACCTGAAAACGACACCAGTCAATGTTACAGTGTTTCATACTTATTTTGTTATTTATTTTTATTTTTTTGAGACAGGATCTTGCTTTGTAGTTCAGGCTATCCCTGACCTCACTATGTAGCCCAGGCAAGCCTTGAACTCAGCAATCCTCCTGCCTCTGCCTCCCTAGTGCTGGGATTACAGGTGTGAGGCACCATGTCTGGCGTTCATCCTTATTTTAAAGAACATGAGAGGGTGGGCTGGGAGTGTAACTCACTGGTGCCACACCTGTGTGGCAAGCACAAGGTCCTGAGTTCAATCCCTGATACAGGGGAAGGAGGAGAGAGGATATAAGAGGGAAAATAGCTTTAAAAAAAAAATATATATATATATTTTATTGGTACATTTTATATACACATTATGACCACAATTGATATTGAGAATTTGTACCAGTACATGACATGACTTAATTCTTATTTTTTTCCCATTACGCTACCCCCCAAGCCCCACCTCCTATATACATAAGCTATTTTATTAGTACATTATATACACAGCTCACAATCACACAAAACATTGGGGAATTTGTACCAATATGTGACACAGGTCAATTCTCATTTTTACCAACATCCCTGCCCGCCCACCCCCTCCCCACCCCCTATATACATACTCTTTTATTTTTTTCCAAATCATATTTATTCCTTTACCTCTACAGGTACTTATATCAAAGAAAAGATCCGGTATTTGCATATCTGTGTTCTATTTATTTCACTTATTAGTGTGTCCTCCAGTTGTCTCCATTTGCACATAAATGAATCAATCTTGTCATTCTTTATGGCAGAGTAATACTCCATTAAAAACCCACATCTTCTTTATCCATGGGCATTTGGGTTGTTTCCAAGATTGGGCTATCACAAACTGAGCTGCTTGAACAGAGGTGTACATCTGTCTTTCCAATGTGATTTTAAAAATTCCTTTGGGTATATTCCTAGCAGGGGGATAGCAGGGTCGAATGGAACCTCTAGTCCTAGTTTTCTTAGGAATCTGCACACAGATCTCCGCAATGGTTGCACAAGTCTACAATCCTACTAGCCGTGGAGAAGGGTTCCTTTCTCCCCACAGCCTTGCCAGCATTTATCATTGGTTCATTTTGTAATCGTGGCCATTCTTTGTGGAGTGAGATGGAATCTCATTGTTGTTTTCATCTGCATCTCTTGAATGACCAGTGATGTTGAACATTTCTTCATATGCTTCTTGGCTGCTTTGACTTCTACCTCTGAGAAGTATCTGTTCATTTCAGATGCCCATTTTTGAATTGGGCCTTTAAACTTGGGGAGACTGATTTATTTAAGTGCCTTGTATATTGTAGATAATAGCCCTTTGTCTGACAAACAGCTCGTAAGGACTTTTTCCCATGTTGTTGGTTCTTTTAGTGGTGCCAGTGATTTCTTTTGTTGTACAGAAGCTTTTTAATAGGATGAGATCCCATTTGTTGATTCTTTGTGCTAGTTCTTGTGCTATAGAGGTTTTATTCATGAAGTCTCTGCCTAAGCCAATGTCTCCAAGAGTTTTACCTAACCTGTTTTCTAGCAGGTTTATTGTTTCTGTTTTAATGGTTAAGTCACGAATCCATTGTGAATTTAGTTTTGTGCATGGTGAAAGAGATAGATCTAGCTTGAGTTTTTGGCGTGTTAAAGCCCAGTTTTTCTAGCACCATTTGTTAAAGAGGCTGTCTTTCCTCCATTGGGGAATGTTTGGCTCCTTTGTCAAAGATAAGGTGGCTTAGTGTATCTGGGGTTGTGTCTGGATCTTCTAATCTATTCCAATAGTCCTCAGGTCTGTTACTTTGCCAGTACCATACAGTTTTTATCACAAGCTGTTTCCTTTTTTAATCATCAAATTTTTTCTCTCCCTTCTTTTCTTACCCATATCCCCCCTTTTTCCCTTTGAATATTTTCTTAACTGTTTCACAAAACCTATCATATCATTTACATCTTCAGTTCTTCATACCAGAGAAAAGACGCAGCATTTACACATCTGTGTCCTATTGAGGAAAACAGCTTTTATATTTACCATTTCTATTGTTTTTTCCTTTTATTCTTTTTTTTTTTTTATCAGTACTGGCGGTTGAACTCATGACCCTGGGCTTGCAAGGCAGTTGTGTTATCATTGAGCAAATCCCTAGTCCTTCCTTTTTATTTTCCAAGATCCAGGTTTTGCTATTTACTTTTCCTTTCATGACAAAGCCCTATAAAATGGGTCTTCTGGAGATGAGTGTGTCTCTTAGTTTCTTTATCTGAAAATATATATTTTTTTCATCTTCTTGTTTCAGAAGGATATTTTGGCTGGATTTCAGGTAGTTATAGTTGATACTTCCTTTTCTTTGTAGGACTTTAAAATTGTTCTGTATTCTTTCTTTGTGGTACCAGGGATCAAACTCAGAACCTTGGAATTGGCAGGCACGTGTGGTGCCAGTCAGCTGTATCCCTGGCCCAAGATATTCTGTGTTCTGGCCTCTGAGTTTTGGCAAGAAATCTTGGTGATTCCTAATATGCATGATGACAATTTTCCTCTTAACTGCTGTCAGAAATCTCACACCCTTTATTTTTGATATATCTTAGGTTTAGGTCTAGTTTGTTTGCAGTTGATCTCGTTTAAGATTTGCTGGTTCTCTTTAATATGTGTATCTGTGTCCTTTACCAAGTAGGGAGCTTTTTCTGGTTATTACGTGTTCAGAAGTTTTTTTGTGCTTCAAATCTGTTTTATTCCCCCCTTTTTTTTTTCCGAGACAGGGTCTCGCTTTGTAGTTCAGGCTGGCCCTGAGCTCACTATGTGGCCCAGGCAAGCCTCGAACTCTGCAATCCTCCTGTCTCTGCCTCTCGAGTGCTGGGATTACAGGCATGAGCCACCACGCCCTTTTTTGACCCCATGTATATATTATATATGCAAGACCTTTTGTTACAGTCCCAGGTTCCTGAAACTGTGTTCATTTCTTTTTGCACCTTTGTTCTTCAGATGTGATATAGATTCACCTAGTCCCTTGTTTTATTTTTGTTCTGTTCTAAAGCCAATCTAATAAAGTTTTATCTACTTTTGATTTCTAAAATTGCTTTTCCTTTTTCTTTTAGAATTTTTCTCTACTGCAAATTCTTTTCATTCTTTTCAATAATTTTATCTCAGGAACTCTCTTTTTTATTTTTGGTTTTTCGTTCTTTGCTTTCAAAGCTTTTTTAATGACAGGATCTCACTACGTAGTTCAGGCTGGCCTTCAACTTACTGTGTACCCAAGACTGTCCTCAAATCATGTCAGTCCTCCTGCTTCAGCCTCCTGGGTGCAGGGATTATAGGTGTACCCCATCAACACATGGTGGGAATTCTGTTACTGTTCCTTTACTCTTTGATTATTTAAACAGCCTTTAGTCATTTCAGCGCCTGAGGTCACTTTGGACTGAACACTTGGGGTAAACTTCTGTTATTTGGCCACAAAGACCTGGTTTCTGTTTGGACTTTGAGCTGCCAGCTACAACTAGGGACCCTCCATCAGCATAGAGCTCCTGAGTTTTACTCCTTTCATTCTGCTTCACAAAATTCTGACTCTTTTCCATACTTTTGTCTTTTTGTTTTGTTTTGTTTTGAGACAGGGTCTCGCTTTGTAGTTCAGGCTGGCTCTGAGCTCACTATGTAGCCCAGGCAAGCCTCGAACTCAGCAATCCTCCTGTGTCTGCCTCCCGAGTGCTGGGATGACAGGCGTGAGCCACCATGCCTGGCACTGTGGTATGTGGTATTGATTGCTGGTAGGCGTGAGTCTCCACGCCCAGCATTGTATGTGGTTTCTGGGGATCAAACTCAGGACCTTGCACTTGCGAGGCAGGCGCCAGAACCACTGAGCTAACCCTCTGGCCCCACTTTTGTCTTTTTTTAGCTTATAGAATCTTTTTATGTACTTGTATTTTATCTGAGTTTGTTAAAAAGAGGTCCAATGTGCTATAGTAGGCTTATGATGCTCTAGTACAGTTGATAGTTTTCCCTATATTTTTTGTAAGATATAATCAGATCTTAAGGACTTCTTACAAGATTGTATTTGATATGTAAATTTGGTTTATTCAATAATAAGGATATTAACTACTGTGTAATAGCTAGGGTGCTATGGTCTATTTAAGCTTTAGAATTACTTAGTATTGTTATTGTTACCACTAAAATCATTCCTTTTTGTGAGTTTAAAATATATATAATACTGTCCAATTTGAGTATGCCAAACCAAGTTCCTAAACATCCCATGTTCTAATAACAGATTGCTTTGCCTTCTCTGTTATTATTAAAGTGCTGCTGTTTTACTTTAGTTAGTGGTCTTTTGTTCTAAAAATCACATTGGTTCTCTGTAAATACTGGCTACAAACAGGACCATGTCCTTCCTCAATCCTGTGCCTCCCTCCTTTTGACAGGATGACATTAAAATCTACCTGTAAAATGGGTTCTATAACATAAGAAAATGATATTTTTGAATCGATTCCTAGGTGTGTTGTTTGGACTGGTGATGAGCGAGTCTTTTTTTATAATCCCACCACTCGTCTTTCTATGTGGGACCGACCTGATGATTTGATTGGAAGGGCAGATGTTGACAAAATTATTCAGGAGCCCCCTCATAAAAAAGGATTGGAAGACATGAAGAAATTAAGTAAGTTTTAAATTAAGAATTTAGCGTTTAGTTTTAACAATCTTCTTAATATTTTGATATTATTAAAGTTATTTAAGAACATTTAACTTTTAAAAACAGACTACTATGCTGGTTTGAGTGAAGTTATATAGATATATAAAAAAATAACGAATTTGGAGAAGTTGTATTTTGTAAAACGTTTTTAACTTAACTGTCCTTGCAAAGATTTGTAGTCAGAGATAGCTATGTTGGAACTGTGGTGGCACACTCTTCAGTGAACCTTGCAGCACCTTTTGGGGCTAGTGGTACATTTTTTGCAATAATCAAAACTGTACAGAGTGTTCTTTTATTATCTTGTTTACTAAATCTTCATAGAACAAAATGCAAAACTTTGTAAAACTATGTTTAGTCCCTTGAAATACATAAGGCTTAATTCCTGGGAATATAGTGTCTTAACAAGCTGTTTCTAAATGTACTCAATATTCTGACACCTTTTCTGCTTGTGATACCCAAATCAGTGCAGCCTTAGTGCTTCTCTGATATTGAATGTTTTTTTTTTTTTTTTTTTTTGAGACAGGGTCTCGCTTTGTAGTTCAGGCTGGCTCTGAGCTCACTATATAGCCCAGGCAAGCCTCGAACTCAGCAATCCGCCTGTCTCTGCCTCCCGAGTGCTGGGATTACAGGCGTGAGCCACCACGCCCAGCATTCTCTGGTATTGAATGTAATAAGCACCTGTGTGTTCTTCAACAATGTATGTTATAGTTAGGATAATAATACTGTATAACCGTAGTATTGAGTGAGACCATGAAAGTATGTGATTTGCTTTTGTTTTTTGAGTCTGTTTTTAAGTATTTGTTAAATAAATTAACATGTATCATAGCTCCCATAAATCTTGAGTCAGGAAAGCTTTATTGTGTATTTGGGCAAGACGCTTTGGAAAATGAGTTGAAAATTGAGTGTAGAGAGAGTAAGAATATATAATTATACTTTATTCAATGTTTTATAAAATATAAAAGATATTAAGAGGTGGATATTTTATGTGAACAGTAATTTTTTTTAAAAGAAAGAATTGTGAAGTATCTGCGTGTAAGTCTTCATAACGATATGTGAAATGTTTTTGCCAGGACACCCGACCCCGACCATGCTGTCCATTCAAAAGTGGCAGTTATCTATGAGTGCAAGTGAGTGAAATAACTATAAATTGGAATTCTTTTTTTAAATGATACTAAAGCAAGTTTCTAGTAGGGATCAGCAGAAAGATTTATGTTTGTATAATTCAATGTTTGCTGGCATGTTTTCAGACAAGGTTGTAATCAAATTTTGTCTTACAGTTAAAGATGAACAAGAACTAATGGAAGAACTTAATGAAGATGAGCCTGTTAAAGCAAAAAAACGGAAGTAAGTAGTACATATAGTTTATGTAATTCCAGGTAGATTTACCTTTTAAAGCTGACTAGGTTATCAGTTTGTGATCACAGAAGGGAAAGGTAATACATGTGTGTTTAGGAGGTGGGAGTCATTCATTGTTCTCTTAGGCAATATATTAAGTAGCCTTATTTTACTGTTAAGAGACAATGTCCCTTCTGTTGCTAGACTTGGAGAAGATTGGATTGCTTAAATATGTAAAATGATATCTCAGTTTATTGTGAAGCCAATGGCATTTTAGTAGATTAACTCCACAGAAATTCACAAAGTCTAAATTTTATTAAGTGAAATTTCCATCTTTATATTAACTTCCAAAAAAACACCAGTTCAGAGATCTTAAAAAGTCTCTGTCTATATGTTTATCTTGTGACAACCTCATCATGAGTCTCATTGTTACTACCTGGTGAGGAACAGACCAATGAGCTCAGACCTATGAGAAGGTGCTTTGAGAGAAAGAGACTGTAAGGAGTAGTAGGAGCATTAGTATGGCCTGTACTATAAAGCTGAATTGGGCAAATGTGAATGTTGCTTATTGTGGGGGGTGGAAGGTTCAAGTGGGAAGGGGTGTGTGTGGGGGGGAAATGGGACCATTATTTAGCAGCAAAAAGTAAAGTTTGAAGATGTTATTAGGGAGTGGTTAATCAGTTTTAATCAGAAAAGGACAGATTGAATGCAGCCAAATTCTGGTGAGGAAATAAGTATGATAATCCTTATCAATGGTGGTTCTTTTTAAAAATTTTTATTGGCAACAGCAAATTCATATATTAGAGAGAATCACTTGTAATCTCTCACCTTGACATGGCTATTCTCATTTCTGTAATTGACATTTTAGTTCTTGACCAAATGTATTTTGTGTTCTATTAAAATTTTAGAATAAAACATTTGTTATTTATTATAAATGACTGTATTCATTCTGTTTATTTACCATAATTTTGGATGTTTCTATGATGATAAACTTTTAGGTTGTTTTTAATTGTTTGTTCTTATAGACAACTCTGTAAGGTTTTTAACTGCTTTTATCAGGAGAATGTCAAAGAAGTCCTTTATGTGGATTGCCCGAGCTTCTCTATTTAGGTACAAAGCTAAAAGCCTATTTTTCCTGGCTTAGTTTTTCTTTTATTTCTTTTATTGAGATAGATAGTGCTAGTTTGTATTGTGACATTTTCATTTAGTATAATTCTATAAAGGTTATTTGTTTTCATTTTTATATTTCTCAGATATCTTTTAACCTTAAACTATTTAAATAGTTCTTAAATTATTTAAAGAGGGTATATTGTTTGGCAAATTGCTTTTATCTGTTTGTTTTGTGCATATTTTAGGTCACAGACTATCTCATAAGTTCTAGTAGGTCACTGACTATTTCTTCTATTTCTTTTAATTCATTCACTAAGTTGCTATTACCTCTCATGTTTATGGGTTAGCCTTGGTTCTGTTTAAATCTCTTGGGCTACCTGCAGTTCCCTATGTTGCATTTGCAGTACGTTTGTGTAGGGAATATAATGCTCTTTTATTAATACTATGTATTAGTACATCATATTTAAGGAATATCTGTTCCAATACACCTTTACCACTGAATTACTTTTTTTTTGTGATTATTTACATGAATAATAGGCCTTTTCCACAGTGCATATGTTTTGAAAGGTGACTTGATTTCATGTTTACAATGTCACTTGAATACCACACAAGCAGCGGGCCTGTCTTAGCCTTGAGTGCATTTTTGGAGAAACAAGAAGTAGTTTAGTCATTGATGAACAGTTCTAATTTCTACTACTACTACCTAACTACTCCTGGGCCCATGTTGCTCTCTGGGACCTGTCCTTCAACTTAAATCTCAACTTATCACCCACAAAGTGAGTAATAAAAATGTCAGGTAGGTAAGGTATATATCTCACATATCCACTTGGCCAAGTTTACAGATACTTTAATTCTATTTTCAAGATAAATGTTTGAGATAACTAAGACTTAGTAACATAACAGCTTTTATTAGATTTTAAAAGTATTTTGTAAAATTATGAAACATTTTGGAAAATGTCAATTTTTTCCTATATCAGTGAACTAAATTATATTCTCTGTTGTTTGGTTTTAATACATAGTTGTTACAGGCAGTGCTAGATAGCTTTATTTTTCTTTTTTTATAAAACCATTCACCTCATGTATCAGCTAGTGTTAGCAGGAGAGCATATTAAGATATATTTATTTTTTCCTAACAAAGCCATTATAACATCATTAAAAACTAATTGTAATTATACTATTATTAGAATGAAAGTTATTTATCCCTTAGAGTTCATTTGAAACCCTCAGTATAGTTTCTTTTTGCCAAAAATATGCTGCTCAGTAGTGAGTCTTGAAAATTCCTTAGATTTTAGGATTTTAGTAAGATTTGCTGTTACTATTTTGTCAGCTGATGTCTTACATTTTGTTTTTTATAGGAGAGACGATAATAAAGACATTGATTCAGAGAAAGAAGCTGCCATGGAAGCTGAAATTAAAGCTGCCCGAGAAAGGGCCATTGTCCCTCTGGAGGCCCGAATGAAGCAGTTCAAGGACATGCTGCTAGAGAGAGGGGTCAGAAAACAATCTTTGGGGGAGATATTTCTGTTTTGTATAAGTAATATAAATATGTCTTGCTAAAAGGTCAAATCTAAGGTTAGTGCTCATGTTGTGGGGGGGTAAGGGAACCCTGTCAAATTACTGTACAATTTTTGAAACAGCCTTTGCCTTGGCTAATCAGATCATGTTTAACTAAATGCCATTTTACTATTTTAAGTACAAATAACATTTAACATTTGTTGGGTCATACAATTTTGGTGAGTAATACATATGAGTATTAACATTACAGAATGACGGACTACTTCGGATAAGTAAGGTATATACAATTCCTTTAATATCTTGAGTGGCGTTTGATTAAAGGAGAAGTTATACTTTATGATATTAAGAAAGAATTTTGACCTTTGGGTTATATTCACACATTCATTTGAGTAAGTAAAATGTTCAATTTTAAGTTATGGCCTTGTTCACAGGAGTGGAGGTAATGTGGGAAATCAAAATGCAAATCTTCAAGGCTTTTTCTGAAGTAGTGATTTTTAAAATGTCACACAGTAGTGGATATTTTAATGAGTAATTAAGTATGTGTTATTCCTATATAATATAGAACTGTTCAGAGCCAATTTGCTATTGCTAGCCTCCCACTGTTTGTCATTTATTAGTGATGGAAACTTCAGTATGGTTTTTATGTCTCCTTTATAAACAGATGTCCTGTAGATTTCAAGCAAAATTATGACCTTTATGATTTTAGACTAAACTTAATTATGAGGCAGTACTTTTTTTATTTTAAAGGTGTCTGCTTTTTCAACATGGGAGAAGGAGTTACACAAGATAGTTTTTGATCCTCGGTACTTACTCCTTAATCCTAAAGAAAGAAAACAGGTAAAAGGAAAAATACCTTTGTAACAAATGTAAAATGTACATTCCTGGACTCCATGGCTTTTAGGGAATAAAGTGCTGTTCTTTGTTTTTTTCCTCAGTATAGTACTTTCATCTTGGTATATAATCATCTGTGGCTCTGCGTGTAAACTTTTCTGCCTCAGAAATAATTGGATATTTTGTCTTTTCCGATCATGGCTTTTAAAATTACTTTTTTTAGTTAAACGCAGTAGTAGGGATTGAATTTAGGGCCTTCACATATCCCTAAGGCCTCCTTTTTAAAAAGTTTTATTTTGAAAGAGAGTCTTGCTAAATTGTCTGGTCTGGGTTCAAACTTGAAATCTTCTTGTCTCAACTTGTTGGAGTGCTGAGATTATAAATGTGTGGCACCATCTCCTGCTGATCATGGCTGTTTTCATGTGAATGTTTTGTCTTTATGTCTCCTACATGGTGAAGTTGTACGTAAAGTAGTTTGAAAATTTATTTCAAATACATTTATGTATTTGCTTTATATGTGGCAAGTGCAGATTGAGAGTAGAAAAATAGTAAAGTATAGATAAGTAAAGAGGAAAAAAGAAATTTATAATCCTATTGCAAAATAAGACCACCATCAAGCACTTGGTTATAATCTTTTTGAGTGCGTGACAAGATGTGTGTGTGTGTGTGTGTGTGTGTGTATTTTCAGTAAGTACATATTATAAATAGGTGGTGCACAGACGTACTTATGTGTGTGCATAGCACACAGACACACACACACACACACACACACACACACAGTCCTCATCTAGGTAGCATCTGTTAAACTACTTTCATTATAACCTTTGAGAAATGGCCACTGCAGAGTCTCCATTGAAATTTAAGTTGCACGAAGTGGCTTCTGTGGTAACTCAGTGACATACATCAACTTATGGCTGACTTATTTCTCTAGAGTATTTCACTTGACCATCTTATAAATTACCGATTACTTAAACCACCCCAACATTGATCTCTGTAAAATGGTAGTTGAGCCACTGGGTGTAGTACTATTGAGCTGTAAATTTTCTTTTGGTAATTTTAGTGTTTATCTTCAATATTTATAACCTTTTAAATATAACCTGCCTCCCAAGTGCTGGGATTACTGGCATGAGTCACCATGCCCAGTATTGTATGTGGTTAGCAGGAATTGAACCAGGGACCTTGTACTTGCCAGGTTTGAATAATTCTGTACATAGTCTGCATCATTTTGCATGTAGATTTAATTGTGGACTTTAATGTAGAGAGAAAATTTGTAGTGTGCCAGGCATGTGTTTAAATAGTTGTAATAGAAAGGCATGGCTTTTCAGATATCCATACATTTGCATTTGAAGTGTTATAGTTGTGTTTTCTTTTAAACTATTTATGTCATCATTTCATTCTAATATCTCAGTTGATGTCCCTATCAAAAGTCAACACTGATTCTTTACTCCCAGTTCCATTATGTTAGTAAATCTACTTATAAAACATTTTCTGTATCTAGTGCTTTATTTATCATCTTTCCCACTGATACCCAAAGCTAAGGCACTATCATTAACTGTCATCATCTGTGTAGCCCCAACTGATCTTTTCTAAAACTCCCTCCTTCTTTTCCCTCCCGTCTTGTCCTTTCCCCTTCCTATGTTCATATACTTCTTTTTCCACAGAGCAACTAGCCCAAGTAGTTTTAAAGTTTGAGATTAAATTAAGACATTATTCTCTTGCCTAAAGCTTTCTAGTGCTTCCTATTTTACTTAGGATGGTGATGGCAAACCTTTTTGAACTTTAGTGATACAAGCAGCACACAGTGGCACAAGTGCTATAGGTTGGTTTATCACCACTGATTTAGGGTAAAACTGAAGCTCTTCTTGATGTGTAACATTTTACATATCATCATTCCTGTATATTCACTGAAGCTCTTTCCTTTGCTTTTTCTTTTTTAATTTGTTTATTTTTATTTATTTATTTATTTGAGACAGGGTCTCACTTTGTAGTTCAGGCTGGCCCTGAGCTCACTATATAGCCCAGGCAAGCCTTGAACTCAGCAGTTCTCCTGCCTCCGCCTCCCAAGTGCTGGTATTACAGGCGTGAGTCACCATGCCCAGTATTGTATGTGGTTACCAGGAATTGAACCAGGGACCTTGCACTTGCCAGGCAGGCACCAGAACTGCTGAGCTAAATCTTTGGCCTGTAATTTGTTTATTTTTTGAAACAAGATTTCACTATGTTGTTTAGTCTGGCCTTGAACTCACCAGTAGCCCAGGCTGGCCTTGAATTTGTGGCTGTCCTACCTCAGGCAACCTGAGTGCTGGGGTTACAGATGTGCACCACGATGCCTGATTTAAAGTTCTTTTGTTATTTGTTCATTGTAGCCACATTGGCCATGGTAGTCTTATGAATGAGCTCGGCATGTTCTGGTATTTACTCTTCCCTTTGTCTGGAATATTTTACTTAACAAAAGCTGTGTGATTTTCTTACCTTTGTCAAACAACTCTTCAGTTAGATTTTTCATTTCTTCCCTTGTAATTTCTAAAAGTGGTGTATTTTTTTTTATTTCTACTTTTTTGGGGGGAGATTTTTCTTGTTGTGTGGTTACAATATCTCAAGTCTGAAGTTATTTAGGGTTTTTTAGAGTTTTTGTTTTGTTTTGTTTTTTTACCTTTTTGTGTTTTGGCATAGTCTCTAATTCCCTTAGGTTTTTTTCTATTTAGAGGGTCTGTTTTTCATGTTAGTTTCCTTAGTCTCTGTTGGCCCTTGCCTTGGAATCAGGAGCGAAGCACAGAGACTGGACACTTTATCATCTGTTTGGGCCTTTAGGGTTTGAAACTTTATGGCAAAGTTCTTTTTTTCAAACAGTGACAGTTTTGCCCCAGGAGACATTTTTCAAACCGGGAACTAGTTGCTTATTTCAGCATTTTGAGTGTACAGTATTAAGTGGAAGGACATGTTATGGAATAGATGTAAAGCATGGTTTCTTGGTGAAAATAATTGCCTTAGGCATTGCAGTAAAATACGATAGATGCCATACTGTTGATTTTTTTCTACAAGGAATGATGTCTTAGATGTGTCTAAATTCTTTGAAATACTTGTGACAACTGAAGCAGTATTGCTGGCATATAGTGGGTTACTGTTAAACATCCAGCCCCTAAATGTTAATAGTGCTAGAGTTGAGAAACCTGCTGTAGAGTGACTAAGGCTGACTTGTGAGAATTGCCTGGAGCCAGTATTTTTACGTTGGTCAGATTCCCAGCAAGAACTTGGATTCCCCTGGTTGGAAGAAAAATGTCTTGCTGCTGCCTCGGTTAGGAGAGAATGTTCCAGCCCAGCAGATCTTATTCCTAATTCATGTTCATCTTATCTGGCAATACCTTATTTTACCTTTTAGAGCAGAAATTAGCAAATCTTTATTGGAAAAGGTCAGATAACTAATCTTTTAGATGGCCATATTATACTGCTGTATAATTGCTATTTTAGTGTGGATGTATGCAGAGATAAACACATAAAGGAACAAGCATGGTTGTGTTCAGATAAACCTGTATTTGTGGATCCTACAATTGAAATTTCGTTTGATTTTCATGTGTCATAAAATTTTCTGTTTTTCTACCCATGTAAACTGTAAACACTGTTTATTCTTAGCAGTAGAAAAACAGTCTAAAAGACTTGGTTTGCCAAGCCTTTGCTCTAGAGAATAGTGGCTTGCCTTTTTTTTGTTTTTGTTTTTGCTTTTTGGAGACAGGGTCTCGCTTTGTAGTTCAGGCTGGCCCTGAGCTCACTATGGTGCCCAGGCAAGCCGCCGCGAACTCAGCAATCCTCCTGTCACTGCCTCCCGAGTGCTGGGATTACAGGCGTGAGCCACCACGTCCGGCATTGTGGTATGCGGTGTTGATTGTTGGTGGGCGTGTCTCCACGCCCAGCATTATATGTGGTTACTGGGGATTGAACTCAGGTCCTTGCGCTTGCGAGGCAGGTGCCGGAACCACTGAGCTAACCCTCTGGCCCGTGGCTTGCCTTTTATTAGGACTGAAGTGTGTTGGTGTATGGACACTCTGAAAAGTTGGTAAGAAGATACAGCAGTTTAACTGCTTCTTAGATAGCCTTCTGTTAGTCACTCATTGTAGCTGAACCACACCCTCACTTTTTATGTTTGTGCCATCAGTCCCTGAGCTGTTTGAGGATTTTTCTAGCCACAGATAGGTAGGTTATGTCTTTGTTTTCTTGGCTGCAGGATTATATCCAGCTTTCTCAATGTCCATTGCGTCGTTTTCCACTTCTCTTCTGCTTGGCGGCTTCCCAGGTGGCTCTTTGTCATTTCCCTGCCCTGTTGGTTTATGGCTATTTCAAAACAAAATTCTCTTTCGTTTTGTTAGTGTTTGAAGAAGACAGAAATTAGATGTTCTGTTTGTCATTTTGAGTGTACATTATTAAATAGGGGCAGTAGATGTAAAGCTTGATTACATTTTGGTGAAAATAATTGCTGTAAGCATTGAAGTAAAATTACTCTGTAGATAACATACTGTTGATATTTTTTTCCTACTGTGAGTTTAGAAAGGCTATGATTTCCCACATACATTTCTAAATTGTTTAAAGTAGTTATAATATGTATTATAATTGGTGGAAATTACAAATAAAAGAGGCTTTTAATTATTTTTCTTTCATTCTGGGAGTCTACGCAGAGAGATGTATGCTTGTGTAATGTTTCATTGGAGTTTCAAAGTAAAACACTAGTCTTTTAATTATCTATATTTAATACATTTTTTCTGTTGTAGCTTGGGCAGACTTTTTGGTAGATAAGTTATATATATGAAATATTGACTTGTCAAATTGGTGTATTTTGTGATAGGTGTTTGATCAGTATGTAAAGACCAGGGCAGAGGAAGAACGAAGGGAAAAGAAAAACAAAATAATGCAAGCCAAGGAAGACTTCAAAAAAATGATGGAAGAAGCAAAATTTAACCCAAGGTATGTGATTTATTACTGTAAAACATAAAAAATATGTTGGGCATGGTGATGCATGCCTATAATTCCATAACTCCAGAGGCTGAGGCTGGTGGATTGTTGTGAGTTCAAGACCAGGCTGAGTTACACAGTGATTCAAGGCCAATCTGACCTGCATAGTGAAACCCTGTCTTTAAAAAAAATAACAGGGCTGGGTATTTAGCTCAAATGGTACCACAGTGACAATAGCAAAAAACCAAAAACCTATGTATGTTTTTTCCAAAGATTATCCCCATTTATGTGTCTATGTATTTGATATCTGTGGATTTCTGAGTATTTGAACAGGAAAGCTATTACTTGATAATTGCTTTTTGCCTTTCTAATTTTTTTTTTTTCTTTTTTGAGACAGGGTCTCACTTTGTAAATTCAGGCTGACCTATGCTCACTATGTAGCCCAGGCAAGCCTGGAACTCAGCAATCCTCCTGCCTCTGCCTCCTCAGTGCTGGGATTACAGGCTTGAGCCACCAAGCCTGGCATTTGTGGTATGTGGTGCTGATTGCCAGTGGGCGTGAGTCACCATGCCTAGTATTGTATGTGGTACCAGGGTTGAACTAAGGACTTTGTGCTTGCTCAACAGGTGCTGGAACCACTGAGCTAAATCTCTGGCCCTCTTTCTAATATTTTTGTAAAATGTTTTCTTCTAGAGAACCCCTCAAGTACCCTAAGTAGGTAGTTTAGAATTAAAAGTTTTACAGTGGGGAATAAGTTCTTTAGAAACTTGTTAATGATGTAACATCTGTCCCTTTCATAAAAGTTTTATGCAGACAAGAAACATTATTTTGATCAAATTGAGGTGGTGGAAGAACCTTTCATTTTGGAGTTTTCTAGACATTAGATTATGAACCCATTTGACATCTTCAGTCAAGTTGTTAATATGTGTTGAATGCATGTAATGGCGTGAAGAAAGATTTTAAATGCATGTGTCTAGGATTACAATAACAAAATTAAATTTTATGTGTACTTTTACATTTTTAGATGCACTCAGATATGTCAGTGAATCTCAACAATCAGTAAGATGTAGGTACTCATTATCCTATCTTACAGACAAAATAATCACACTACAAATAGGGGAATTATTATTTATGGCTTAGTTGTGATAGTGAAATTTTGTTGCTGTGGACACTTCAGTACATGAAATTGGCTTTTCCTGTTTTGCCGAGGCTTGTGTTGAATTCCTGGGTTCAGGCAGTTCTTGTACTTCAGCCTCTCAAGTGCCAGGGCTTACCAGAACTGTGCTGCCAACTTCTATGAATATCTTTCTGTCTTTGTCCCTGTTTTTCTTAAGTGATAGATTGCAGTATTGGGTATCAAACTTAGAGCCTTGGGTATACAAGGCAAGTACTCTAACACTGGACTATAGCCCTAGCTCCACAGAATACCTAAAACCTACCTAGGGTAAAACCATGAAGTCTTTGAGTTAAATGTTGCTTTAATAAAATCATCTTATTTAGAGTGAGGTAGGAAAGAGTGATCATGTCTTAGGTATTTTTTTCTTGTTGCTGAGACAAAATACCCAACACAGGAAAAGTTTATTTGGCTCAAAATTTGGAGAGGTTTCAGTCCATAATCAGCTGGCTCTAAGGGCTCAGGACATCACAGAAGAGAAATAGTAGATAGCAGGCAGAGGGGCAGCAAAGCACTGAGCTCACAAGCAACACTGTTAGCCCTCCTTTGTCCTAGGGTATCACCCACAGTCTGAGTGGAGTGTCTTAATCCTACCCAGAAGGATGACAGACCAGTCAGCACTCTAGTTTGGTAATCACACCCTTGAACCAGCATCAAACAGTAGATCTGAAAAGCCTCACCTTGACTGCATGAAGCTTTAGGTATGGGTGGGACTCATCTAGACACAAGCCATAACAGATGGTGTTGGAGACAGTGTATTTAGTTAGTATTATAATGAAATGTTACAAGAGTCTAAAAAAATATGAGAAACTTCAAGTATTCTTTAAGTAGATAAGAAGAATGTTATATTCTTCAGAGGATAATAGAATTTCAAACTCTTCAGGTGATCTTAGGCTTTTTCCTAAGAAGTTTGAAGAGTGAATTCATGGGTCACAGTAGTTGAGACTGCACTAAAGAGATCTTTTAGGGGCAGCTGAGGAAATAGTGTAGAGACCAAGAGGACTACTAATGAATTTTCTTGAATTATTTTAGTTACATCCAGAAAAAGAAAGGCTTTTCTCAGGATTTGTATGCTAAGATACTTCTAGATGAATGCTTATGCTGTCCGTAGCTTATTTTCAAATTGGTGAGATATATTTATTAAAACTTTTAGGTCTGGGAAGATGAAATTCCAAAGAAGTTCCCCTTCTGTAGATCTCAGTCCTACTGTGTCATGTACTCTATTGGTATTCTTTTTGGGCAGATAAAATTGAAGTGGTCTCTACTATGTAGGGTACTTCAGAAAGTAAAGTCAGCAAGCAGCTACATTGGTATATTAAGCTCTGGCATGTAGATGAGAACCATTTTTAGTGCATAGAAAAAAAACAATGAAGAATGTAAAAGTAAGAAACTACCCATTGAACTAATTTTCTTTTCTTTTTTTTTTTTTTGGTACTGTGTATCAAACTCAGGGCCTTATGCTTGCCGGGCAGATGCAGTACCACAGCCATAGTCCCTGGTCCCAGTTTTCTTACTAAATTAGGAAAGTACCACTGTCATAAAATTCCTTGATGGAACTAGTAAATACAACAGTGGGTTCTGTTTCAAGGGCAATCGAGGATTGGGGAGAATTATTTCATTGTGCCTGTCTTTTCTGTGTCATTTTCTTTTCAAATAAACTTCAGGCTTGTCTGCCATGGTCACCTATACCTTTCTTTTTCTGCTTTCCTCAAAAAAGATTTTTTTCTTATATGAGTTCTATTTTAAAATACTGATTTTTAGAATTAAGTTGTACAAGTATAGTCCACAAGAACCTCATGCCAAACTTTCATTTTAGTCTCTTAAAAGATGCTACCTGTTACATGTCTAAAATAATTTAATTTTCATTTTTATACTTTGATTTTGTAGTTTTAAAAAGTTTATGGACCAGAGATTTAACTCAGTGATTCTGGCGCCTGCCTAGCAAGCACAAGGTCCCTGGTAACCACATAAAACAATACAGGGCTTGGTGACTCACGCCCACCAGCAATCAATACCGAATACCACAGTGCTGGGTGTGGTGGCTCACGCCTGTAATCCCAGTACTCTGGAGGCAGAGGCAGGAGGATTGCTGAGTTCAAGGCTTGCTGGGGCTACATAGTGAGCTGAGGGCCAGCCTGAAATACAAAGTAAGACCCTGTCTCCAAAAAAAAAAAAAAAGTTTACACTTTTTAAATGTAATACACACTTTAAATTACAAAGCAGGGTGATTAATTTACTGTGAAGAGAAAACAGATTTAATGTATTAATATGATTCCTGTTTTGGTATATACATTTTATTTTACCTTAAAATTTTATTATAAGTTCATGTCTATTGTTCAAACCAAGTTTGTAATATTTTCTGTTGTTTAAAAATGTTAAAATAGCATTTCCTATGAGTGCCATTCTTTATTTTCCATTAATATTTTAAATTCTGGATTCTAAAGTTAACCAGCTAGTTTTTCTTTAAAATTAAAGGCATAAGATAGTCTTTAACACATAGGGGTATTTTTGCATTCAAATGCCATAATAGTTAAGGGGAAAATAAGATTCATTTTTCCTTCTGTAAAGATGCTAAATAAGAGATGCTTTATTATCAGAGTAATTCTTACTATGTAAATGAAATTTACATAGTAAATTCTTACTTTTACACAGTAAATTCTTTTACTTTTAAATTTACACAATAAATTCTTACTATGTAGAGTGAAATATTGAAATACTAAAAAATATTTTCTCAATATATAGTAAAGCTTATGCTTTATATTCATGGACAGGCTTCCATTTTCAGTACTGTTCTCATTAGCACTCATCAGGCTAATCTTTTTATTTAGCTTATTTGGAGTTTGCTGAGATTTTGGGATCTATATTGGTATTTTTAACCAATTTATGAAGTTTATGGTTAGTATTTCTTTTTTTTGCCTTATTACCACAAGTGATTTATATTTAACACATACTAAAACACTTGATGCTGTCTTATAAGCCCCCCTTTTGATCCAATCACTTTTATTGCTCTAACTGCATGTAAAGGGCTCTCTGTTCCACTGTCTACTCTCATATTAAATCTACCAGTTAAGTTTTTCTAACCTATACAGTTAATGATTTTTTATATTTTCCGTGTATTTGTTGAAACTTGTTATCTGTTCATTAAGTCATTAAGGCCATGCTTTTTTTTTTTTTTTTTTTAGACAGGGTCTCGCTTTGTAGTTCAGGCTGGCCCTGAGCTCACTATGGTGCCCAGGCAAGCCGCCGCGAACTCAGCAATCCTCCTGTCTCTGCCTCCCGAGTGCTGGGATTACAGGCGTGAGCCACCACGTCCGGCATTGTGGTATGTGGTGTTGATTGTTGGTGGGCGTGAGTCTCCATGCCCAGCTTTATATATGATAACCGGGGATCGAACTCAGGTCCTTGTGCTTGTGAGGCAGGCCCCGGAACCACTGAGCTAACCCTCTGGCCCAAGGCCATGCTTTTAATCATTTTAACCAATTTTTCCTTAATTTTCTTAGTGTGCTTGTAATAGTTGTTCAAAAATAATTATTGCTGGGCTAGAGATTTAGCTCAGAGTTTCTGGCACCTGCTTAGTAAGTGCAAGGTCCTGAGTTCGATCTCTGGTAACCACGTAAAATGCTGGACATGGTGACTCATGCTCACCAGCAATCAGTACCACATACCACAAGGCTAGGTGGCTCACGCCTGTAATCCCAGCACTCAGGAGGCAGAGGCAGGAGGATTGCTGAGTTCGAGGCTTGCTGGGGATACATAGTGAGCTGAGGGCCAGCCTGAACTACAAAGCGAGACTCTGTCTCAAAAAAAAAAAAAAAAAAACCCGTTTCCATGAATTACATGTTTCTTTTAAAATTTTTTAATATTACGGATAACTGAGACTTTAGAGTCTGTTATCTTTCATTGAAGAACAGGGGCTTATTTTAGCAGGCAGTTGCAGGCTGCCCTCTTAATTTTAGATTGAGTTTTTAGGGTAAAGCAGGGTGTTTTTCACTGCTTTCCAACTGTCTGCTCTGGATCTTTTGTGGATCTCTGTGTTGATACTCCCAGCATGGTATAGGAAATGTCCATTTCCTGTTCTTGCCCTCTGTGGACTTTTTGGGAACCATTTGTAAGCTGCATTCTTTGGGAAACCCTCCCTCCATAGTTTTTTCTTCTTTTAGCACCCAGTCTCTGATCTGCAGTTTGGGGACCACTGTGCTCTGCTTGCACTCAAGCTCTTTGTGCCTTGGAAAATTGTCTGAAGGTTGTTAACTCACCTTCCTCCTCTTTTTTTTTTTTTTAAATCTCAGTCTTACTATGCATATTGTTAACTGCCTCACATATTTTGTTCAGTTTATTCTCTACCCCTTACCCTGCTCTGTCTTTTTGATGTTTTAAGACAGAGTCTCATGCTGTAGTTCAGGCTGGCCTTGAACTCACTGTGTCTCCTAGGCTGGCTCTGGCCTCAACTTCTGGAAGTCTTTGTGCCTCAGCTTCTCAAAAGCTGCAGTGACTAGACTTGTGCTACCACATCCTGCTTCTCTTGAATTAATGAATGAATGTATATGCCTTGAGTTCCATGCCGATGGCATACCAATCACTAACCTCATTTTGATTCTTAAGCCTTGTTTGCTATAGGCAGATTTGGGGACCAGACATCTGGCATATATTCATGGCAGGAAATGGTGTCTTCTGTTACACATTCCTACAAGCAAAAAATAGCTCAATCAGAGTTAATGCATCTGTCATTTCATTACAGAGTAACTTTCAGTGAATTTGCAGCCAAACATGCTAAAGATTCAAGATTTAAAGCGATTGAAAAAATGAAAGACCGAGAAGCTTTGTTTAATGAATTTGTGGCAGCTGCGAGGAAGAAAGAGAAAGAAGATTCGAAGACCAGAGGTGAGAAGGTAAGGTAGTTTCAGTGCCAGTAGTGTGATTGATGGGATGGTGAACGGGAGAGAACCAATCTGGCACTGTATTTCTGATTTTATTCATGAGCATAAATAATTGGGTCTATGTTTATGTTTGTTCTTTTAAATTAACTTATAGTGACCTATATGTGTATATTTTTTATGCCCATAATGCTTATTTTAGTAATTTCACTAGACTATATAGATTGGTTTAAATTTTATTAACACTCAGAAGTCTGAGAAGCCCAGAACTGGCTTGTTAGGACTGCCATTTCAGTGGTACTTGCTTTGTGGCTGGTAAGATTTCAAGATTCTTTGTAGGTGGTAAAAATTTGAATTTCAAAGAACTTCTTTATCTTTTTTAACCTGTAAAAAATAGCATTTTAGTGACTTTCTAATCTTTTAGTAAACATATCTTACATATAAATTATTGCTTATCAGAACTAAAGGTTAGCTATTAAAGATTAATGGGTTCCAAATGTCATTTCGTAGTAGTGAAGAGCAGAGGCCCTCACCCCTGAGGGGCAGGCTGAGAGGAGGTGGCACAGTGGTGCTGGGCTGCGCCGTTCTCTGCAGTGTCCCTGAGGCGGTGTGGAGGGGAATGGGACCTCAGGAGCCTACATTCTTGACATTTAAAACCGCAGCTTATTTCAGAAAGCTAGAATAGTACAAATTCTGTAAAGAAATGTTAGAGAATTAATGCTAATTTTACTGGGAACAAGCCTCTTTTATTAAAATAGTGACAGTATTAGGTGAAATAACTTTTGGCAGAAATAATGAAATAATCTGAAAGTTACTGAGCTTGAAAGTATATCTTTGCAAAATTATTTTACTGTTAACTTTTTTTTTTGGTACGAAGGATTGAACTCTGGACCTTGTACTTACAAGGTGCTGGAACCACTGAGCTAAATCTCTGGCCCTGTTAGCTTTTTTTTTTAAGAACGATACTTCTTAGGAAATGTGTAAAGTCAAATTCCTCATAAGAACTTTATATGTTGAACCAGTCATGTTAATAAGTTACTTTTAGAATAATCTTATCTGATTAAAGACCAAATAAATGTTTATATTTATACATTAAGGTATTTGTTTTTGCATTTGTAGCTAATTTTATAAACATGTTTCTTTTGAAATTCTTTTATGTATTTTTTAACAAGTAGATAGATATTAGAGTTTTGTGCTGTGCAGCTCTTCAGTGGGTCATTAGACAGCTGCCAGTCATGTACACAGAGCATTATGGGATTTCCTGGAGGGAGGATAATTGATAGCTGACTGTGGTGACATTAGCCTCTGCAGTTGTGGTGCTTTTCTTTTGTTCTTTATGGACGTGATGATAATTGTACTCAGAATGTGTTAATTTTAAAGAAGAAATTAAATAGACATGACATTCAAATAAGCCTAATGTGCTCACCTTTATTTTCCTTTGATTGTAAAATTTTAATTCTCTGAATTGTAGGTTTGGTTTTATATTGGCACTAGATAAAAAATAATCACGAGGCAGGACATTGCTAAAAGGAAGCCTTTTCAGTTTAAAGAATGCAAAAATCACTTAATAGTCCATCAAAGAAGTCTTTGAAGTAAAGGTTTTCAAGTGTAGTAGATTTATATTCACATTCTGAGAAGTTTTTGGTTAATGAATTTTTTTGGTTAATGAATTTGTTGTCTCTTTTATGACTCAAATATTATATTCTTAACTATATTGTCTGTGATATTTTTAAACATCACATTGTAACTGTAATTGAAAAATAAGATCAGTACCAGTAGCGTGAGGTCTTGGAGTTAATAGCTGAATTGTACAGATTTTAAAATAATCGCTTGCTGAGTCGAAACCAGTGAAGAATGTTTCTGCTTATGAAATTTTTTTTTTTTTGAGACAGGGTCTCACTTTGTAGCTCAGGCTGGCCCTGAGCTCACTATGTAGCCCAGGCAAGCCTTGAACTCAGCAATCCTCCTGTCTCCGCCTCCGAGTGCTGGGATTATATGTGTGAGCCACCACGCCTGGCATGAAACTTTTTAAAAGAAACATTTATGAGTCAAAAGTACAGTCATTTTGATAGTAGTTATTACTGGTTGTTTTTCATTTTATTTAAAAAAGTCCTTAAAAGTCTTTTTTTTAACATATTTTGTCATATCAACTACCCTCAAAATTTTATTGTTCTGTGTTATTGTGACTAGTTTTTGTGAAATTGTAGTTCAGACAATCACCTATAGCATATTTGAAGTTGCACACGCTGGAGTTAGTCCTATGCTATGAAGCTGTTGTCTTGTTATGAAGCTTGCCCTTAAACTGCCTACTGAATATTTTTGTAGGGAAGATATCAGAGAGAATAGGCCCTTGGATTGAGCCCACTAACAGTTATGCAAATGTCAAATAATTCTCATACAGCAGTAGCCTCAGGAAGTCATATTTTAAACTACTATATGATAACCCTTACTTTATAAATTATATGTGTAATATTTGAAGATTGTTGTAAGTTAATATACATTATTATAGCTTAGAAATATTATTTGGTACAAATTATATAATTTTATTTAATATACATTTTGTCTTCTACCAAAAGCACCTAGGAATTTAGTGTTCATTATTTTAGATATGAAGTAGGTAAGATAAAACATTATAATATGACTGCATCAAGTAGTTTCTAAATAACTGTTTTTGTTTTGAGGCAGTGTCACCCTATGTAGTGCAGGCTGGCCTTGAACTCGCTATGTAGGACAGGAGATCCTCCTGCTTCAGCCTCCCACCAATTGCTGGGATTGTAGGCAGGTGTCACCACGCCTGGCTAAATAACTTTTTATGAGTTTTTTCATTAATTTAAACAAAGTTAAGAGGTTTAGTACTAGAGAAATCCAAACATCCACAATGTTTGTGATGCAAAAATTATTTCTTACAACCTTACAAATATTTTTTCTAAAAGGACCTGAGCCTCCCTTTTAGTCAGTCCTCTAATATGAGAAATGCGGTGTGAGGGGAAGAAATAATTCACTTACTTTTGTGCCTGCACTTTTTATATTCTGACTCAGTTCCTAATTTCTCCTCACTTGGTCAAGCAGGAAGGCAGTTTCCTCTGGTGAGAGAGGTTCTTGACACCAGCAGGGTCCTTTGTTAAAACGATTTTGGTTACCTTGAGTCTGTGGTAGGAGCTCAGAGTAATTCAAGGGAGGTCCTCAAAAGTTCATCTTGATGTTAAAGCATTTCACTGTCAATTTGTAAGTCTTGAGTCTTAGGAGAGAAGAAATGCAGCTCAGTCCAGATCCATAGTCCCTCTGAGTATATGGTAGTAAGGTCAAAACAACCCCAAAAGGCTTTTTTCTGTATAGTTCTGCTTTATTTCCCCCCCCCATGTAGGAGTAATTGTTTTTTTTTTTTTTTGAGACAGGGTCTCACTTAATTCTATACTTTTTTAACCAATATTTATTCTATTTTAAATAAGTGTTTCTTGAAAAATAATTGTAGTCACCATGCCCACCAACAATCAACACCACATACCACAATGCCGGGCATGGTGGCTCACGCCTGTCATCCCAGCACTCGGGAGGCAGAGACAGGAGGATTGCTGAGTTCGAGGCTTGCCTGGGCTACATAGTGAACTCAGGGCCAGCCTGAACTACAAAGCGAGACCCTGTCTCAAAAAAAAAAAAAAAAATTGTACTCATATTTAAGGTAAATAAATTTTTTTCTAGTTGTAAATGTTTAGAAATGAGAAATTTCCCATGATGCATCACTCTCTCCTGCCCCATTACCTGTTTTATATAGATCAAGTCAGATTTCTTTGAGCTGTTGTCTAATCATCACCTGGACAGTCAGTCTCGATGGAGCAAAGTAAAAGACAAGGTAGAAAGTGATCCACGTTATAAAGCAGTGGACAGTTCATCAATGAGAGAAGATCTTTTTAAACAGTACATTGAAAAAATAGCCAAGGTAAACATTTACTTGCACTGTTACTGAATCATGAAATTCTTAACTTTAGCAGTCTGTGGGGTTTGGAGTTTTTCTTGTCCATATTCTTAATGTATAATTATCTAGTAGTTGATTTAGAGATGGGGTTTAGATATATGTATTCCTGGTAAAATCTAGGTTTGAAATGTTTGATTAGACCAACTGGTTATTTTATGCAGACATGTTTTGATGGAATTAGAAGTGTAATGTAATTTTCCTTTTACAGAATTTAGATTCTGAAAAAGAAAAGGAGCTTGAAAGGCAAGCCCGCATCGAGGCAAGCCTTCGAGAACGGGAAAGGGAGGTTCAAAAAGCTCGTTCAGAACAAACAAAAGAAATAGACCGAGAGAGAGAGCAACACAAACGAGAAGAAGCTATCCAGAATTTCAAGGCTCTTCTGTCTGACATGGTATAATATCTTTTTGGGGGAGGGGTCCCCTAAGGTACTATTAGAAATCAATGGTATTTCCTCATTATGAACATTTTAATGTTTTTTGAATTGACTAGGAGAGATAAAGTTTTATGATATTTAAAAATTGAGTGCATGGTTTTAGCTTTGTTAGGACAGTACTAGAATTAGATATTTTGCATGTATGAAAATTCATAACCTTTAAGCCTTAGAACTTTTAAAATTCTTGTTCAAAGTCATCATAGTTACCTGCCATAGAACTAACGTGTGCTGAACATAATTGGACTTTTTCCTTGATGATTTAGGGTCATCCTTGTAATGATCACTTATTGTACAGATAGATGATATCAAATGTAGGACTGAAAGTGTACAGACCCCAGGAGATACCTTGAAATTTTATTGAAAATCTTTCTGTCTTACCCCTCCAGTTTGTTGAGGTATGTAGGGTTTTTTATCCCTACACTGAATGTTCCTAGACTGCCTTATGTTTTTAACTTTTGTTACCCTGTTTTCTACATTGATTTTCTCTCCTTCAGTGGGACTCTTCTGTTACTTTTCCTTTGCTTCTGCCCATTTTTTTGCATCCTGAACAATTCTGATAGTTTCGAATTTCTCTCCTACCCTGTAACAGTCCCCAATATTCATCTGCTTCTGTCATTCTTCTGATGATTTGCAGGAAATGAAGGTTCTCCATACCCAAAGCAGTTGCTTGTAGGTCTAGTTGTACTTTTTAGCATAATATATAAAACCATCCTCCCTTTACTCTTCTACCTGCTTATTACCCTCTAGCCTTGCTGAACTTACTCCTGTGACATGCACCATTCTCCCATTGCTCCACAGCAGTTCCTTTCTGCATAGAATGCTTTGAACTTGTTACCGTTACCGTGCACACTTTCTCATTGTTCAAGTGCATGCAAATTTCTGAGGCTGTTCCCTGCTCTTATAGCCAGATTTGATCTCTTGTTTCTTTTAACTAGTTTGCTCAGCATAGACTTCTGCATATATAATTAGTTGCTTACATTTCTGTCCTTTGAAAAAATTGACAGCATCTTACCTATTTTGTAGTCCCAGTAGCAAGTGTTACTGTATTTACGTGACATATAGATGTTTGATAAATGCTGGTTAATAAGTATTTTTGTCTTTTCAGTCTCCTGTATGTCCTAGGATTGGCAACAGAGTGACATGTCTCTCTCCCACACAGACACCCCTCTACCTGAGCTATATACCTAGTAGTCTTTTAAAATTTGAGACAGGATCTTGGGCCGGAGATGTAGCTCAGTGGTGCCAGTGCCTGCGTGGTGACTCACGCCCACGAGCAATCAGTACCACATACCACAATGTTCGGGTTGGTGGCTCATCTTTGTTATCCCACCACTTGGGAGGCAGAGGCAGGAGGATTGCTGATGTCTGGGCTACATAGTGAGCTCAGGGCCAGCCTCAACTACAAAGTGAGACCCTGTCTCAAAAAAACAAAAAGAATTGAGACAGAGTCCC
This sequence comes from Thryonomys swinderianus, assembly GCA_004025085.1. NCBI lineage: Eukaryota > Metazoa > Chordata > Mammalia > Rodentia > Thryonomyidae > Thryonomys > Thryonomys swinderianus. The sequence continues at coordinate 29,009 of PVIC010001837.1, read as the reverse complement.
TATGTTGATTTTAAGAAGTTGGCCAGGCTGGGTTTGAATCTTCCTGTCTCTGCCTCCTGAGTGCTGGGATTACAGGTGTGAGTCACCACGCCCAGCTGGGTACAATGTAATCTTATATGTATACAATGTAGAATGATTAACTCAAACTAATTAAAGGATCATCACATCACATACTTAATTTTTGTGGTAAAACATTTGAAATTTACTCTAACTTTCAGTACATAATACAAATATTATTACCTACTTGCCCTCCCATGTAGTAAATTTCAGAACTTATTCTTTTTGTTGTTCTGTTTTGTTTTTTGTTTTTTTGTGGTATTGGGGGATCAAACTCATCACCTTGCAGGTGCAGTGCCCCTGAACTGAATCCCCAGCCTTCAGAACTCATTCTTGCTGTCTAACTGAAACATGTGTCCTGTGACCAATGAGTCCCTGTGCCCTTGCTTCACCTTCGCCCCTTTCCTCTGTGACCATCATGCTGCTGTCCACTTCTGTGACTTCAGCTTTTGGATTCCACATATAAGTTAGATCATATGTTTTTTTTTTGTTTCCTGCCTGGCTTATTTCACCAGACTTAATGCCCTCCAAGTTCATCATGTCATAGCTGACAGGCTTTTCTTGGTTTTTTAAGGCGAATAGTACTCGTACATGCATGCGTGTGTGTGCTGCGTTGCATTTTCGTTCATTAATTATTGCTAAGCACTTGTGTTGCTTCCATGTCTTGACTGTAGTGAGTCATGCTGCATTGGATCTTGCAGTGCAATCAACACACTGATTTCACATTGATGTAATTTCTTTTGTGGTATGTACTGGAAATTGGCTTATGTGAGGAGTTCTGCTTTTATTTCTTTGTTTTGTTTTCCTTTGATGCTGGGTTTGAACCTAAGGATGTTGTGCCATTGAGTTACGGTCACAGCTCTTTTTATATTTTATTATAAGAGGGAGTCTTGTTCAGTGCTCTAGGCTGTAAGTCACAGTCCTCCTGCTTCATTTTCCCAAGTAGCTGGAATTATAGGGATGTGGCACCATGCTATCTCTGTGTTTAATTTTTTTGAAGAATCTTATTACGTTACCTCTAACAGTGTATGAGACTCCCCATCTTTAGGAATACTTTTTTGTCTTGTTTTCTGTTTGGTACTGGGGACTGAACTGAAGGCGTTGTTTTGCTGAGCTCTGTTCACACCCCCAGTAAAAACCATTCTTAACTGGTATGGGGTAATGTCTCTTGCTTTCGTAGTCTTATATCAGTACCATATGTTTTTATTATTATACTTGCTTTATAGTATATTTTGAAATCAAGGAGTCTGATTCCTCCAGCTTTGTTCTTTTTGCCAAGATTGTTTTGGCTCTTGGTTTGGGGTCTTTTGTGGTTTCATATTAATTTAAGTATTTTTTTTCTATTCCTACAAAAAATGGTATTGGAATTTTGATGAGATTATACTGACTGTCAGTAACTCTGGATAATGTGGTTGTTTTAACTGTTTTGTGTTTAGAGTGAACACTGGATATTCTATTTTGTGTTTTCAGTTCCCTTCAGTGGTTTATGGTTTTCAGTATACCAAACTATTTTGGTTGTTGCTATTGCAAGTGGGATTATTTTCTTAATTTCCTTTTTGATAGTTTGTTAGTAGTCTAGGGAAAAGCTACTAATAACTTTTGTATGTTGATTTGTATCCTGCAACTTTACAGAATTTATGAATTCTAATAGTGATTTGATGGATTCTTGAGAGTTTTCTGTATATAAGATCATGTGGTCGGCAAATAGAGGTAGTTTAATTCCACTTCTTTATTTCCTGTTAGGGTGTCTCTTCTTTCTCTTGCTTAATTGTTACAGCTAGGACTTCTAGTATAGTGTTGAAAAGGAGTTTGGAGAATAAGTACCCTTTTCCTTTGTCTGAGAGGAAAAACTTTTAACTTTTCATTGTTATGGTATTAGCTATGGGTTTGTCCTATGTAGTCATTGTGTTGAGGTATATTCCATTTATACCTAGTCTGTTGAGATTTTTTGTCATGAGAATGTCTTAAATTTTATCAAATACTTTTTTCTGCATGTTTTGAGATGATATGTGCTTTTTATCCTTCGTGGTATATCACATTTATTAATTTGTATACATTATCGTGTTTTTGGGCTGTATTACCTAAGCTTAAAGGGGTCACTTTCAGTAGACAGTTGATAAGTACAAACTTGGGCTCAAGATCTGTTGGTATTTTTTTCAGATGATTACTGCTCTAAGAATGTAAAAGTATCATCTATAGTTAATAAGATACTAAATAAATACCTAAGAATTACTTAATGTTCTTGTGGATTGTGGTTGATTGGAGATACCTTCTTTTCATCTTTCCCCACCTCTACTTATTTTGTAGCTTAGTTGAATACTAGGAGATAATATTTCTGGCTTAAAATAGATTTTTCAGTACCTTATTAATTAAGATGGGAAGGTACCAGAACCGAAGCTTGTTTTCTAGGTCATTGGAAATGTATATTGCTTATTGATTAACTAGTAATCTAGAGTCCTGAACTATCAGTCAGTGAAAATTTTTTTTAATGGACTTTAAACACAAGATCTGTTTATAGCTAGTCCAGTGATGGCAGACATTTTAGAGCTTTCAGTGATAGCACTTGCCGTAGCACTCCACAACTGGTGTAGCCAGAGGGATGTATTTATTTTTCACAGAATGTTAATTTTTAAAAATTTTTTTTGAGACAGGGTCTCGCTTTGTAGTTCAGGCTGGCCCTGAGCTCACTATGTAGCCCAGGCAAGCCTCGAACTCAGCAATCCTCCTGTCTCTGCCTCCCGAGTGCTGGGATTACAGGCATGAGCCACCACGCCTGGCACTGTGGTATGTGGTGTTGATTGCTGGTGGGCGTGAGTCACCACACCCAGCATTGTATGTGGTAACCGGGGAACTCAGGAGTTTGTGCTTGCAAGGCAGGTGCCGGAACCACTGAGCTAAATCTCCAGCCTAATTTTTAAAATTCTTAATGCAATTCTACTTTTGTAACGTGTAAGTTGGGTTTATCTTTCTTGAACCTGGTAAGTGAGCCTTGCATTGTTAAAGTATGAAAAGTCCATTTGGTGACAGAGTAAGTTCTCTTTTTAGGTACGTTCTTCAGATGTGTCCTGGTCTGATACTCGAAGGACTCTCCGGAAAGATCACCGCTGGGAATCGGGGTCCTTATTGGAAAGAGAAGAGAAAGAGAAGCTTTTTAATGAACACATCGAAGCACTTACCAAAAAGAAAAGGGAGCACTTTCGGCAACTCCTGGATGAAACTTCTGCGGTGAGAGTTTCTTATTTTTTATCTGGATAAATCATTTATGATTTTAAAAGTAAAACTTCAGTAGAATTTTTAGTGCCTTGCTATTTAGATCCATTACTGAGATTCAGATTTTTACGGCACTCTCATTTTTTTTCTTTTCAATAAGTTATGGTAGTCTTATGTTTACAAATTACTTTTTTTAAGTGCTTCCTCTGGTAATTCAAAATGTCCCTAGCTATGTGTGATCAGTGATCCTTCCTGATAATAGATTTAGTAAATTCCTTGTTTTGCTCCATTTTCAATTTGACACTACGGCCCCTTGTTTGGCAGTTTGTACACTTTGTTATCCAGGTTTTATTCCTGTTTCTCTGCTCTCTTTTTGGTGATGGTTTCTTCAGAAGTTATGATGTTTGCCCATGTAAATACAGGGTTTGCAGGTGATTGTCTTAGGCCACCTTGAAAGTATGGCCATGAAAATAACTCTTGTGGCAAGCCAACAAAAAGAAATTGCATTAAAGCTGCTTCCCTGTCCCTAACTAGTCCAGTTACGCTTGGGCATTACAAGAGATCGCAGGTCAGTGTGTAATATTATGTACCATATGTGCTGCAGTTTGACCCCCTAAATAAAAGTGAATTGTATTTATGTTTCTTACTTATTTTTTCAAAGATTACCTTAACATCTACGTGGAAAGAAGTAAAAAAAATCATTAAAGAAGATCCTCGATGCATTAAATTTTCGTCCAGTGATAGGGTAAGAGGATTTTGTGTCTGAGATTTACTTACTGTTTGTAAATACTACTTGGTTGCTCAATTAAGCAGCACTGGTATCTTGATTAAGAAGTTGATAGTCTGACGTGTATTAATTTATAAGTGCAAAGGTAATCTGAATTTTAAGTTCTAGTTTTTGTACAGTATGTTAAGCCATATAAAGTGTAAAATTTTAACTTTTGCATTTAAGCTCATATTTGGGGATCTTAGAGATTGAATGAATCTGATTTATTTTATTTTATAGTGGAGTCCTGTTAGCTTGATATGTTGAGGCTGGTAATTGATATCAAGCTGTCAGAGCACCTGACCTTTGAGGCACACTGCCCACAATGTGAACTTGTCCTGGTCAGAGACTTTATAGTTAGAGGAACTTAAGATACGTGAAGTATTCCCCTATCCTTATGTATTCTAACTCTTATGTAGGAAATAAATTCTCCTAAGATATCAAGAAAAATGTTGTTTACTATAGTTCATTTTATCCCTGGGCTTTTTATGTGATTTTTTTTTTTCTTCCCATTATTCCCTTTGTCTGATTGGTCTCTCTCGGTCTGCTATCCAAAAATTCATATTCTTTCCCCTCCAGCAGTAGTAAGTTGGATTTTCTATGTGGGGACCAACCACAAAAGTGTACAGGATTGGGCCAGAGGGTTAGCTCAGTGGTTCTGGCGCCTGCCTTGCAAGCTCAAGGTCCTGAGTTCGATCCCCGGTTACCACATATAATGCTGGGTGTGGAGACATGCCCACTGACAATCAACACTGCATACCACAATGCCGGATGTGGTGGCTCACGCCTGTAATCCTAGCACTCGGGAGGCAGAGACAAGAGGATTGCTGAGTTTGCGGCGGCTTGCCTGGGCACCATAGTGAGCTCAGGGCCAGCCTGAACTACAAAGCGAGACCCTGACTCCAAAGGAAAAAAAAAAAAAAAAAAGTGTACAGGATTGGCAGAGAGTTGGACTGATAGTTTGGAGACCTCTTAGTCTTTAACTTTTCTGACTATTTAAAACTGATAGTGAGGTCTTATTTTTAGACCCAACAGTGTATCTCTTTTGTTTGTTTCCATACTAGAATGGTGCATGCTCAGTGTAAGTTCTGAGTGTTGCCTTATATTTGTGTGTATTCATAAATTATATGCTATTAGTGCTTTTGTGCTTGAAGATATAGATTACTCTACAGGAAATGAACACTTAATCCATAATCCCCTCATTTACATGTGTCTAGTTCTTGCCTTGTGAGTTAATGAAGATTGAAGAGGTGACCACTTGGCAGTGCAGTGCATAGCCAGCCCTTGAGCTATAGCTACATGAGGCCTCTTTCGAGGGTTTGTCTTTTTCTTTTTGTTCTGAAGTGTTTTACAAGTAAGACACTTCAGTAAGTTTTATAGGGACAAAATATATATCCTATTACCTTTTTTCTTTTGAATTTTAACTTTATTACACAATAACAAATTGCTAGTTTAATGAATAGTTAGTTTGTTTTTGTATTAATGAATTTTTCCCACTAATGTTTGCTGTTGTTTTTGTTTTCACAGAAAAAACAAAGAGAGTTTGAAGAATATATCAGAGACAAATACATCACAGCCAAAGCTGACTTCAGGACGCTTTTGAAAGAGACCAAATTTATAACATATAGGTGTGTACAGTAGAAATATTTCATACCAACAGTTATTGTCTTTACTAGACTTTACTCTAATCAGCCAGAGCATACTTTTCATTCACACACATGTTGACATTATTAATTTTTAGGACTAAGAAGATGCCAGCTTTTATCTAAGGCCAGAAACAGCCCATATGTACTGTACTTTTTTTCTTTTCCTTTTTTCCTTTTTAAAAGAAAGGGCCCAGATGTCAATTCTTATTTTGTGTTACCCACCCATCCAGTTTTTAAAACATACCTTTGTTTTTACTTCACTGCTTTTTTAAGAGTACTCTTAATTACGGAAACAGTGTATTCCACAAAGAGGCTTTTAGAAAAATTCTTCACTATGAAGTATCTTTGCTTCCTCTGAGGACTATTCAGTGTGGCTAGATCATTCTCATATGTGAAATTATCTACTTAAGCTCAGCAAAAACATTTTTTCCTCAGAAAAAGTTTGATGGATACATTTAAATAAACAATTTTTAAATTATAAAGTCAGAACTTTCAAAACAAGATTTCTGTGTAACATACCCAATAGTTCCTCACCGTAGTAATTCACTGTCAAGAAAACAGTTTTGCATTGCTTACCAGTCAATATGCAGGAAACCATTTTTTGTTTAATGTTCAGAATCTTTCTTTAAAAGAAAAATTTGAAACATCTTAAGGGTATGTGCACGGGAGGATAGATAGTGCTGAGGGTGTGGTTTTTAGGTATTTTGTCATTTGGATTTTTTGGTCAGGATCCTTAATGTTTTGCATCAGCTTGGGCTTTTAAATTAGATGTGAAGTAAGACTTCTTTCTACATTTTTATAGTTAATTTAGTGAAAGATGTGAAAGTGAAAGCTTGTGAGAGATGCTGGGATTGGCAGCCCTGCAGACTGAAGTCCTCTGTTCATCCACAGAACAGGTACAGCACGGGCAAGATTTACCCACCCACCCTCAGCCCTGATCTGGAGGGACCGCCAGTAGGGGTGGGAGGGTAATTCAGCTTCTGAGGCCCTTTCACTCCTTGGAGTCTTTGCTGAGGTGACTTACAAAGGTGACTACTGCAGTGAAATTTTTCTTAAAAAAAAAAAATGGCAACACAATTAGGAACTAGATGGACATTTCCAGCTCATTTTGAAAGACCATTGAACAGCAGTCAGTAATTCTTGAACCTCTTTTCTTATTTCAGATCCAAAAAGCTAATCCAGGAATCTGATCAGCACCTGAAAGATGTAGAAAAGATTTTGCAGAATGACAAACGGTATCTAGTACTGGACTGTGTGCCAGAGGAGAGGCGCAAACTGATCATGGCCTATGTTGATGACCTGGATCGCCGGGGCCCACCCCCACCTCCCACAGCATCAGAGCCCACTAGACGATCAACAAAATAACTGAGTACTGTCCACAGGAGTATCTATTCATTCAAAATGCTTGCATGAGCCAATTTTCAGGTTTTTACATATATGTGCATTAGTCAAACTATTGCAGAACCACCTGACAAACAGAAGGAGAAGCAGTTTGTGAACAGAACACTTCGGAAATATTTATGCTTTTCTTTGTGTGGCATGACAGACATACATACTCAAATATAGGCTGTCTCTAGTAAATCTAAAATATTGAAGCTAAAAATCATCCTTTTATGAGGTGTGGAAGTCAGTGACTTGGTGACGTTCTTTCTAGCAGTGTTACACATGCAAGACATAGAGCATTTGTGGTTTGAACTTGCAAGGTGCAAATACAGACTCCAAGAAAACCTAAGTTGGGATCGTTTGTTTTGATTTTGTTTTTTTAAAGCGGGTAAAAGAGAAAACACTGAAAATTGAATTCTTCCAGGAGCTAAGATTATTATAATGGACACACTTTTACCTTTGTCTCTAAGGAACAGTTTAGTTCTTTGTTCACTTACGTGCTTTGATTATCCCCTCTGAATTATAGGCCAAGTCTTATTATTAGACTAAGAGAAGATATATCTCGTAATTTCTTCTCAAGTATGGAACCATGTTCAGAACTAACATGTTGGCCAGAGTAGAACTGCTGGCTAAACATTTTATTCTCAATTAAATGGCCTTTATCAATATTCTGGATTAGACAACAAAATTCCCTTTCTGGGTGTTCTCTGTAAACTATACTCCTGTTTGAATGTTCAACTTTTGTTTCTAAAGTTTAATTTTAAGATGTTTGAATGTTCAGTTTATGTATTTGAACTACAATAAACCAACCATTTTTATATATGTGGATTGTATATGGTTACTATTACATCATTTATTAAAAACTTGCTTTTAAAAGCAGTGGCAGATTTAATTTGCCACAAAGTAAACTGTAAATCTGAAGTATGACTTTTTGAAGGCTTGAATATAATACAGTATTTCTAGTATCAAAAGAAATGTATGGAGAGCCTCTTTTTGGGGAGCTCAAATCTGTTATTAATACCTATTGCTTGAAAACAAGAAGATGGAGATTTTTTTGTTTAGTGATCTTATTTTTAATCTGTTAACAGATTGATTGATGATGTGTTTCTTTTTGATATTTTTTTCAGCATATCATGGGCAACACTCTAGGAAATTTTCTTTGACCTGAATTCTTTGTGCAGGGGTGGGGGGTTGAAGTGATCCTGGGGTTTGAATCAAGGCCCTTCCCACTGGGCTATATCCCCAGCTCCTTGGGCTATCTTCTGTTTCATCTCTGATAGATTGTCACATAAATTAAATGTGTAAGAAGATATATGTTAATAGGATAATTTATTTTCCCTGTTATGTTTTACCTCCTGTGATTACATCAAAACATAGAAAAGAGAAGTACCAACAGGTCTGTATTTGGTATGTGTGTCCTAGTCACAGACACAAACTGACAGCCATATTACTCAGTTCAAATGTATTTATTTAGGGCCATAGAAATTATGTGAAATCTGTGTAGAAACCTGGCATTGACAGTTCAGACTAAGGTCTTAACCTATAAAAATGTTAAAGTGGGATTTGTATTTTTTCCCTTTTCTCTTTCAAATTTATTTTTGTAAACTCAGAGTGATCTTTAAGTTTTATAAGGAATGAAATTGAAGTGCTTGTCAAAAGAGACATAACTATTAAAGACGTACAAGTGCCCTGCAAAGGTGGAGTTTCTAGAATGCCTTGTTCACTGTTCCGAGTTCCCTGTGGCATTGCTTGCCCACTCACCACATTCTTACAGAATACTGTGTAAAGAAAATGGCTTGGAAGCCCCTATTCCTAAATCCTACTGTTGTCTTAAAGTATTTGGGTTTGATCATCTAATGTGCAACTTAAGCTTTCTGTGTGGTTTTTTCCTAAGGGATCAGGTCAGGACACTGTCAGATTCTCAGTGAAAAAGCTCATTATAAGTACAGTGTTCCACTACCTGTCTCTTGACATGGGACATATATCTAGTAGCCTCTTTGCAAATCAGTTTAGCCTGAAACCTGTGCCTTAGTTCAGGTCTTACTGCCCCATTCAACATCATTGTCCCGATGGTGATTTTGAAATGATAATTCAGGACACAGAGAGCTTTGAGCCTTCAAAAACTGTCTGAAGCAATAATTGTTTTTATTTTTTTACAAGTTAAAATGTCAAACACGAGAAGTTTATATCTTAACATTTACTCTATACAGTGAACTAATTCAAGTGGTTTATCACAATTGCAGTAACCCCTTGTATACTATGGCAATATATTGTATACAATAGTTTGGACTCTTGGGTTCAATTACACTTTATCTGAACATGCAAGTTTCAAATAAGATTTGTAGTGAGTTAAAAAACAGCTCTACCTTCTGTATTAAAAAATGAACTGATTTCTTATTAGAAAACAAGATGGATAAATCCATAGTTGGAACATTAACATGATAGTTCTTTGTATAGAATATTCTTTATGCTTCTTTTTCTCTTCTGCAGGACTGGGAATTGAACCCAGGGAATACTGTACCACAACCTGTTTTTATTTTGCTAAGTTGCCTGGCTGGTCTCAGACATAGGGTCCTCCTCACATTGCCTGACCCTGTCATTGTCTACAGTTGCAGCCAGGAGCACCTTGCCTGGCTGCAGTATCAGTTCAGATTTCCAATTTTCTATTGCTGCTTTAGAGGCATTTCCCCCCCTGCAAAGACTTTCGGTGAAAATACACCAGAATTCCACAGGAAAGTAGTTGGGTGTCATGGATAAATCCCAATAATCTTTTATTAACTGTACTTTACTTTGCTAGATAATGAACAGTTATTGACTGTTACTGAAAAGTTACCATATATTTAAAACACAAATTTGATCTCTAATGCCTTTCACTGTGTGCATTAGCTGTATGGTTTTTATTTCCTATTACCCAATTTTGGTCTTAATGTTTATTATGTTATTGTCTTTCCCATGCTTTCTAATGCTTGTTCCCCAGGGTTGTTTTCATAACTTAGAAGCCTTGCAGTATTTTATAAATTGAAGAGAGTTCAAGTTCATCACTACAGATAAATTCAATTTTAACAGGAAAGATGGCCACCTTCATCTTGCTTTGCCTTTAATCAGTAGTTCATGCCTATGTTATTAACCACACTTTATAGGAAGATACTGGGAGGAGAAAATGTCTGCTTGCTCAAGAGTGACTGTTACCTGTGTTTTAGAAAAGAAGGAAAGCCAGTTTTTAAGTTCTTTTTTCCATATCCCTATAGGATGTCATTTTAGGCTGCTAAAATTCTCAGACTTTGAAACCAAAGACTCATTTAGCTGGCTTTAAAAGATGATTAAAACAGCCTTTTGGGGTCTTAGGCAAATTCTGAATTAAATGTGACTCAAAACAGCCACAGTTTGGAATTAGTCCAAAAACTGGAGCAAGGTGGTTTTTCTTATTCTGTAAGCTTTGGTCAGGAAAATTATATGGGTTTTCATCAAGTAAATTAACGTGTATTAAGCAAATGAAGATAACGCATTAAAATGCATTGAGTGTGTTAAAGTTCTTGTGTACAGTTTGAGCTTTGGTTATGAGAACACTCAGGAGAGAGGGTAGGGGTAGCGAGTTGAGGAAGGACCTGAAGGTAGTAGCTAAGTCTAGTCTCGGATTGCAGCAAGGCCTCCAGCTAGCACAGTGCAGTGCGGGGCCAGCAGGAAGATGCCAGTGAAAACCCATTGAGAACCAGTGGGGAAACAGCTGGGTGCTGCACTTCAGCAGCAGCCTCTTCACACAACACTTAAGGTTAATTCTTTGGACAGCCAGGTTATAATTCTAAAACTTAATTAAATTATTACATAGAATTTAATCTACCAGATTGTACATTTTGAAACTACGGAAAGTGAAGCATTTTCTAATTCCTAATAGAATAATCTTATATGGCAAAGTCAGTGACATTAATAAGCAGTGTCAATAAATATAGTAATTACTGTTTTTCTTTGAAACTTAAATCTATTTACCACAGCCCTCTGTCTCTTGATCTTCATGTTCCCATGGGGTAGGGTCACTGTCTTGTACACAAGGAGCAGTGTCCCTCTCATGCCAGAACTGCTCTACATCCGGGAGAGTGGGGACGTCTGCCTTCCCAGGTTTTTCTTGGTTGGAGTCGGGAGAGCTGGGTTTCTCTTTCTCTGGAGTGGACGCTGGGGACTCTGGAGATGGAACCTTGTCAGGAGGGACCTCTGTGTTAGCAGCTCGTGCTTCCTCAGGCTCCAAGGCACTTGTGTTTTTGGTCACCATCCATTTCCACAAGGCTTTCAAGCCTTCCTTGAACTCTTCTGACATCACTAGGAAAATGAGAGGATTTGCTGAAGAGTTTGAAAACATAAGAACTTGAGACAGGGCTATGAAACCCTGCGGGGGAGCTGGGCCTCCGGCCTGGAGATGCCATGTCCACAGCCATGCGATCCAGTCGGGGAGCCACAGGAGAGCCGAGGTGAGGGCCATGCTCAGGAGCATCACTGTAAGCTGCTTCGAACGCATCTGGTTTCTCAGGTTGTGGGTCTTGGTTCCTCGTTTTCTACATTGGCTGTAAGCTCTCCAGAAGTAGAAGTTGGCCAGAAGTAATGGAAGGCAAAATACCACGAGAGGGTAGAGTTTACCAAACACAGACATGAACCCTTTGGCTCCAGCTGGTACATCCATGAGGCACATTTGCACACCTGCGTGATGCTTGGTGTTGCTAAAAATCCATTCTGGCAGCGGCAGCAGGCCAGCCACAGCCCAGATGGCCACCAGCACCACCCGGATGGTGCAGCCGTGGATACTTACGTGTTTGGTGGGCTCAGTTGCATATACAAAGCATGCTTTGGCCACTGCAGCTGTGGTCAGGCTCTTGGCGGCCATGCACGTGTGGATGAACCAGTCAGAGGACTTGCAGACAAACCAGCCGAGGTCCCAGGCACCTTTGGAGTATGCCGTAGCTCGGACAGGGGCGGAAAACAGCAGCAGGGAGAGGTCAGCCAGGCTGAGATTGAGAATCAGGGAGTGGATCATGGATGGCTTTCCTCTGCGGGCACCGTGGAGGAGGATCCCGGCCACACACAAGTTCCCCACGAAGCCCACCAGGCAGACGGCCACCAGGAGGGCTGGGATGATGGTCCTCCAGTCCTGGGAGTCAGAGGGCAGATACCCTCCCGCGAAATGGAGCTGAGCAGAGGACGCGTTCATGGTGCTGGAGTTGGAGTGGGCCACGGCAGCCGCCAGTGTCCCCTTTGCCATCCGGCTCCTCCTGACAGCAGTTAGCGTCTTTCTTAAGGTGGTCTTTCTGTCACTCCGGACCTTCCTCCCCACTTGCCTGCTGAGGGCGGGGTGGAAGCTTGTCTGCTGAGCTCTTCTGTGCATCTACCTGGAGTGCGCCGAGCCCGCCGCAGGAGCACAGGGCTACTGCTCATTAGCGAACCTTGATTCTAAATACCAGCCCTGTAGAGTCATGAAAACACACTCATAAATGATGAATGAAGACAACTTCCATGGAAGTGGGACGCGTTCCCGGGGGGTGGCAGGGAGGATCACATCCGCCCGTCAAGGCAATTATTTTTGAAACAGCCGTTTTCGAATGTCACTGGCCTCTCATTCAGCCCATTTCTAGCACAGCTGCACCAAGCACAGTGGGCCCTTGACTTACAAACTCCAATCAGTTATTGAGGGCTGGCTGTGCCCAGGTTGCCTGGAAGTCGGTACAGCTCTAGATAACAAGAGGCAGGTGAATCTCCATTAACCTAATTAGCCCGCGTTGTTTGCAAGGCGTGCAGTTGTCACGTTAGGGCCGCTGTACTTGCGCTTTGCATCAGAACACCTGGACAGCTTCGTGTGGTCAATTCGGACTGGAACCCCCCCATTTTCATTTTTAATGTCCCCTGGGGCGCAGATGCTGGTGGTCTGAGAGCCACTGTTTGAAACCCAGATCAGAGCTGCTGTTCCTCCGGCCCCTTTGGCTGCTTTCTCCCAACCCAACCCTCTCCCTGCCTCAGTCCCTCAACAGCTGGCTAATAGCGAGCACAGCTGGATAACGAAAACCAGAAGTCCTATTAAACCTAATCAGGATGACGTCAGTTTTAGTCTATTGTGAGCTTGTAGAGGTAATTTTGGAGCTCTGGATTAGAACCGGTTGACATACTAAAAAAAGTTTTCAACAAGGGATGTTGATGAAGGCAACCAGTACTGCAACAAGCTGCTTTTCAGAGAGAATTCCTAAAGGATTCACCAAGACAAGAAATAAAAGGGAAATCACCCGTTTCTATGCTGAAAGTGTTTAAGAGCTTTTAAAGAAAATGAATGTAAGTTTGGAAATGGAAAGAAAAATCCTCGGAGAAAATTCGAGAAACTGCCTGATACTCGGGAGTAGAGAAGCTGGAGAAACAGATTTGTGGAGGTGAAATAAAGATGCGTCTTTCCGAGTGTGGCGACTCAGAAGTGATTCATGTGGAGACAGAGTAACTTGGGGGACATCAGACTTGGCTCTGGTACTAACTGTTTCCATTAGTTTTCTGGGGAAAAGAAATGGCTGACCTTTTAAAACTCCGAACAAGCTATCAGTAGCGCTTAGGTAGGTATGTAGTAGCTCCCTTCCCCATCCCAGTGGTAGTAGAAAACAGTGGGTCCCCAGAACTAGGGGTGGGAAAAGGCCGTGACTCCTGAGAGGCACAAAGGACCTTTTGGGGAAATAGGAATGTTGACGGGATCTGTACAACTCTGTTGTTTCCCTAAATCCTTAAATTGTACTCAGGCTGATTTTTTTTTTTTTTTTTTTTTTTTTTTTTTTTTTTTTTTTTTTTTTTTTTTTTTTTTTTT
>PVIC010001837.1:0-15030 GCA_004025085.1 Thryonomys swinderianus | reverse complement strand
GCAGTAATCCTTAGAAATCGAGAAGCAGTGATAAGGCACATTTTGAGCTATAAACATTAAAAAAAATTTAGAGTCAAAGTGGAATTTACATATAAGATGCAAGGGACCTCAGCCAGCTCAGTCTTCAGAACATCCCAGACAAAGCAAATTAGTGGTCACCATTACAATTGGCTTCTGATAAAACTCCGGTATAGTGTGATGTTTGGCAGACAGCAGGTAAAATTTGCCTTCTACCCAAGTTCACCAGTTTGGCTAATAATTGTGTGTCCCAAGTACCAGCGTCTGAGGCATGTGTCCAGGCCCTTGAGTCCTCAGGACAGTTGGAGAAGGCTATGAATACCGTTCCCTGCTTACAGATAATGACACTGAGAAAGAGAGAAATCCAGCCCCTGCCTGTGGGTCTGTGATCATGAACAGATGACAGGGTTTGGGTGGGAACCCTGGCAGGCCTGACTTCAGAGTTGGGGTTCCAGAGCTATTTTAGATTATGGTATCTCACCCCACCAAGGATGTTGTAGGACTCTGTTCTTTAAGCAGTGAGGTTCTCAGATTAAGGTAGTTCAGCTGAAGAAGCGTTTACTGAGCATTTTGGCACTGGGAAAATAAAATGTGCACTTTTGGTGACTATTTCCCGAGCCCTTTGCTAGGATAGGCGTGAGGCTAAACCCCAGTGGAGGTTATGGCTCGGGGTGCAACTATCCAGTGGGCGAGACAGACAAACCTCAGACTGTGTCCTTGGAGAGTCCTGGGGGCTGTGGATGCCTGGAAGGGAGGGGTTGAAGGAGGGTCCGGAATGAACCGTCCTGGAATGGAGATCTTGGGTGTGCGTCTGTCTACTCACTTCCGAAGGCACCTCTTTTACAGATGGAACTGCTTCCTTTCCAGAGCTTTTGTGCTGCTGCTCAGTGAACTAACCCTAGTCGCTGCCACCTGTGCAGGTTAACCATCCTCCACGCCCCGCAGGTGTCCAGACTTTGAGCATTAGAGAGACGCTGGGGGCTTGGGCTGGGTCTTGCCGGCCAGGGCCAGTTTGCTGGAGGGTGGCAAGTTTTATTCTTTGCTGACGACTGTACATTGCTGAGGTTTACTTTCCTCTAGTCCCTGCCTGTGCTCTTATTTGACTTCACCTTGCTTTTGCGAAGTAGCTTCTGCTGCGGGCCCAGCCAAGTGAGAGGCCGAGCATGTATTTAGCATCTGGGGTCCCAGAATGTCATGCATACCAGGCTATAGAAGCAAGCAGAGCCATAATCCATGTCTAAGGTAAGTGAGCAGTGTGGTGGGAGACCCTCCTGCTGTCGGCCGGGTTGCTTTCCACTGTGGGGAAGGTGATGGCAGAAGGCTGTGCTGTTAGTTATAGGGCAGTCATCAAGTCTGGAAGAGTTTATCATGTGACTCCAGAAGCCATTTCTTACATATTTGCTTATGTTTCCAGATTTATGGTTACCCTGTATCTTTCAAATTTCACAACTCGTCTGTGAGATCCTGGGTCAAGGATTCAGGGGACTGACCCCTGCTTCTGAGAAATGACACTATTGGGTGGGAAAGAAGCCTTTTCAGATTGGGCTCAGGTCTCTGTTTTGCAGCTGTGCAGATAGGTTTTTTTCTGAACATGGGAGCGACCATCATATAGAGTGAATAAGGCTGCAGCGAGGAGTCTGGGAATCTTAGCTCCTGGGTAGAAGAGTCACTTTCTTCCCCTGTCCTGCTTTCTCCTGCCTGGACTTTTTTGCCTTTGTTAGTAACTGCCCATTTTGACTTTATGGAGGATAAGATTTGACATATGCAACAGCTTTTTAGAAAACAAAGTAAGAATGTGTCTGCTTGTGCTGGCTGGCTGCTATGGAAACTCTGACTTTCTTTTCTTGAAAAGAATCATTCCTAGTCCTACCAAACATGACTGTGGCTAATATTTTGAGATATATAATTTTACCTTTCCTTTTTTTTCTTCCTAGGAGTTTACTTTTATGTTACTATAATACAAATTGTCATGACAGGTTATTTTTGTTGTAATGGAATGAGGGGCCTTAGTCAATCAATAGACCATAGAGAGAAGTATCTTGGGGATTGATTTATCCTCAACAAAGAAGGCTATTTTGTAAGGGTACAATCCTAGGACAAAGCGTTTTTAGCAAATAAAGCACCAGAATATCTCTAGAGGCTCACCAATGGTCCTGCTTTAGACATAACATGCCCCTTTGTGGCTGTAGATGTCTTTTTTTTTTTTTTTTTTGAGACAGGGTCTCGCTTTGTAGTTCAGGCTGGCTCTGAGCTCCCTATGTAGCCCAGGCAAGCCTTGAACTCAGCAATCCTCCTGTCTCTGCCTCCCGAGTGCTGGGGTTATAGGCATGAGTGCTGGGCACTGTGGTGTGTGGTACTGATTGCTGGTGGGCGTGAGTCACCACGTCTGGTATTGTATATGTGGTTACCAGGGATGGAACCAGGGACCTTGTGCTTGCTCCGCAGGTGCTGGAACTACTGAGCTAAATCTCCAGCCTTAGATGTCCTGCTTTTGAGATTATTGTTTGTTGTGGGTTCTTAATGAAAGACATGTTCTAGTATTTGAAGTGAAATTAGTTAAAAATCCATTGCTACAGCCATGTTGTACAATGAAATTTTTTTCACATACTTAGAAAATGATTTCATTGAGCTATAATCACATACCATAGAATTTGTCCATTAAAGGATACCAGTCAAGGTTTTAGAGATGTTAGTCCTTTCCTATCTTACCCATCCTGAGTAGTCAGCATACTTGAGATGGTCTCTTTAGCACCACTAGAGCTGTTTCCATGACTACCGAACCCAGCAGGGGGCATAACATCTTGGCTGCTTCCAGCTTCCAGAGACTAGATGAGCTGGGGAAAGTGCAGTGTTGAGAGGTCAGCTGCTGATCTGACTTCCCCATGGCATGAGGAAAGGGTGGTACTGTTCCCCACGCAGCATTACCTCTTAAAGGTTTTGGGGCTTTTTCCTGGGGAAGCTGATGTGAAACTTGCTTTCTTTCCTTTTTTTTTTTTTAGACAGGGTCTCGCTTTGTAGTGCAGGCTGGCTCTGAACTCACTATGTAGTCCAGGCAAGTCTCGAACTCAACAATCCTCCTGCCTCTGCCTCCCGAGTGCTGGGATTACAGGCGTGAGCCACCACGCCCGGCAAAACTTGCTTTCTTGTCTCCATGTTATGTCTACTTACAGTAAATCTTTTCTCTTTTGCAACAGATGTCTTTGCAGGGATTGTCATACTGCACCTGGCAAGTGAGCCTGGGTTGGTCGCGATACTTTTTAACCTTGACCACAAAAAATAGACTTTAAGCGCTGGAGATTTAGCTCAGTGGTTCAGACGCCTGCCTGGCAAGCACAAGGTCCCTGGTTAGATCCCCAGTAACCACATGCAACAATACTGGGCATGGTGACTCACACCCACCAGCAATCAGTACCACATACCACAGTGCTGGGCGCAGTGCCTCACACCTGTGGGCTCAGCACTCGGGAGACAGAGGCAGGAGGATTGCTGGGTTCCTCCTGGGCTACATAGTGAGCTCAGGACCAGCCTGAACTACAAAGTGAGACCCTGTCTCAAAACAAACAAACAAACAACAAAAAACCCCAAAAAAACCCAGATTCCACATGTTTCAACCTGGGTGCAAATGTCTTGTCACTCACTTTTTCTGCTTAGTGCATTAAAACAACATTTCTTCTGAGTTACACGTTCTCACTGAAATTGTTGGAAATTATTTTGATCATTTCCTTTTAACAGTTTTTTTTCTAAAACTTGTGGTTTTATGCATTGTTTTATTTCTCTTGTTATAATTGAGACACATAAATACATCTATAGTTTTTTAGGTAGAAGAGGTGGTAATATTTTATAGAAGGAGAGAGGTGTCCCAAAGGTTGTGACTTATTGTAGTTACAAACCTGTTTCGTTGTTGAATTAAGACAGAACTTCTATGTTGGGAATCTTTAAGGTTAGCATTATTTAATTTTGGTTTTGGCAAGAGCAATAATTGTGCAATACAAACTCCTGGTTCTATCACCCAAAGTCCTGTAGAACTAACAGGAACACACAATTCAGAGTTAAATCAGAGTCAATAATAGCCAGAATAACAGTAATGCCTTTTAAAGTTAGAGAGAACTTCCCAAGTATCAAACCAATTGTTCCAGGTGTTGGGGGTCCATAAATTCCTGTAGGGACAGATACAGGAGCCTCATCTCCAAACAGGTGAACTCTCTGAGCAGCAGAGAGATCTAATACTGAGCTCCCGAGTGTTCCCCTAATGAGGGAAGAGATAACACTCCAGACACCTATGTCCTCTGGTTTCATACTTATGCATGGGTTTGAACTGGGTACCGTTGGCTCTGAGGGACTGGAGTCCTCTGACTTTGACCCCCTATTATTTTGTAAGCCCAGGGAAAGGTATGATTTTTGTTTCCCTGGCAATAACGTGCCATCCTTATCATATTTGGAATGACAGGCCTTAGCCCAGTGAATGCCTTTTTTGCAGCGAGGGCAAGGGCCAGGTGGTAAGTTACTCTCTTTGGATGCCTGATTTAGTAACTTCTGGTCAGTTCATAAAATTGCTTTGATTTTACAGTTTTCTCTGAAATGTTCCATTTTCCCACAGTTAAAACACTTTAATGAGTTATGTGCAGCATGTAAATGTTGGGAGATGGCTTGAACTATCAGGGCTGCATTGTATGAAGGAGAGCCAATGTTTTGACATGCCTTAATATATGCTCCAAGGTCATTAGAAGAGCGTACAGGATTTATTGCCTGTTTACAATCTAGATTAGCATTCTCATAGGCTAGTTGTAAAATCAGGATATCTGCTGCCTGGGTATTAGATATCTGTCTTTTAAATGTTGTAATCAGGCTACAAACTGTGTAAAAGTTTCCATAGGCCCTTGTATGATTTGAGTGAAAGATTGTGTCGGCACACCATCAACTGGCACAGAAGCCCAAGCCCTCCGCATGAGGTCCTCTAGTTGGTGAAAGAGCAATGCTGGGCAATCAGCTTGCCTGCTTAAATCTGAGAATTCACCACTACCAGAGAACATATCAGAACTAAGCTCTCTGGCCTGAGCATCTCCCTGAGCATTTTTATGAGCCTGTTCCCTAATTAAGGAGCACAGTTCTACCTCAAAGTGGAGATACTGAGCAGGTGACAGGCATGTTTTTGCAAGATGAAAGACATCATGCGGAACTAGAAAATAAGTCTGAAGTATATTATCCAATAAACCCAGTGTACAGGGGCTTTGGACACCATTACTCAGCACACTTTCCCGGAGCTGCTTTAGGATATTAAAATCGAAGGAGTTGTGAACATACATGTCAACTCCTGGGTTGTTGGGGTCAGGCAGAAGTGAAATAGGAAAGCACAAAGGGTCTTCAACAGCCTTGTCCACTGTAAGTGGCCTTTGTAGGGTACGGTGGTAGGAAGTGGCCTTAGAAGCCAGTTTTAGTAGGGGGGCAACAAGACCTGTGTATGGCACCTGAGGCGGCTGCGGGGCTCTTGATTTAGAGTTCTCAGAAGGGGCTGAAGCTGCTGTAAGGTTAAAGAAAATGGGTGAGGAAGCTGAACACTGGGAAGCATGGGCAGAAGAGCAAGTGGGGGGAGGGGTAGCCACAGTCTCCTGAACTGACTGAGACAGTGTGAGCACAGAATAGACCAAGGCCCAAGTGTTTAACGTTTGAGGGGAAAGACAATTCCCTCTTTGCCTGGCTTCATGAAGAATAGTTCCCACACGTTCCCATGTTACTAAGTTAAGTGTCCCCTCCTTGGGAAAAGATGAAGCATATATTTCTATGTCTTGTACTAATTTTCTCACATCTTTCTTTGGTACTTGATATGCCGCTTGCTTTAACAGTGACTTAAGCAATTTGACAAAGTTACACTGAGCTGATGACATAGATTGACCCATATTTCTTTCTCAGCAAAGATAGATGATTACTCCCAGCTGGACACACTTACCACTGGTGTCCCTTGTCCACGTCCGGAATCATCCTGGGAGATCCATGTGCTGTCTGTTCTGCTTCGAGCGTGTCTCACAGGCGAATTCAGAAGTAGATCCGATTTAAATCCACGATGGGCACCAAATGTGGGAACCAGGGGAAGGGAACGTGACTAGAACCTTTCATTAGGTTCTAGTCTCCTGTGAGTCGGTGGCACATGGCGAAATAATAATAAGTAGGCAGAAACGAGGTTCACTGAGGATAAGTTTGAGCCTGATCCATGCTACTTTGGGGTAGCAAAAGACCCCAGGCCCCAGCTCACCACACCTTGTATTCAGCACCTCTTGAGTAACAATGTAACAGCCCTGTGGGCAGGGCAAACACCTCCAATAGTACTAGAGACATTATGCAGATGAAGATCCGGCTGGGCAGGGCAGACACCCGCAATGGAGTAGTTCCGCCTTGAAGCACCACAGCATGTGGGACCACCGAGAGTCTTTGTTGTTAGCAGAGGTAGAGGCGAGTTGAGTCCAGAGTCCATCTGCACCAGGAAGGCCTGATCAATTTTGACCTTCCAATTATTTCTCCCAAAACATGTTCCCAACACTTCTACATGTGTCCGCAATCTGATTTCAGTTTTTTACATCAGACCGGGTTCCAGGTGAGACCTCAGGATCTCTAGGTGCTTCATGAGGAACTTGTGTGGGTTTACTATTACTGTGCCAACTGTCACAAGTTTAGTGCCTTGAAACAACACAAATTATAAAATGGTCCTAAAATCAAGACATCAGCAGGGCTGTGTTCTTTGGGGGGTTGTGGTAGAGCCTGTTTCCTTGTCTCTTCCAGCTTTATTTGCCCACATTTCTTGGCTCATGGCCCCATCTTCCATCTTCAAAGCTAATAGTACATCTTCAAATTCCCCTCCACTTCTTTCATTCCTCAATCTCCCCATCTGGCTGACTCTCCTGCCTCCCTCATACAAAGTTTGCTGGAGCTTATACTGCAGTTGCTTTGATGATCTGGGATAATCTCATCTCAAAATCTTTATCTTGAGCACAGCTTCAAAATTCCTTCTACCATGTAAAGTAAAATGTTTACAGGTTCCTGTGATGAGCCAGTACTATCTGGGGGAGGAGGGGACTATTAGTCTCTCTTTCACATATCCTTAGAAGAAATGTTAGCAAATTTGAGATATTCTGGATGAAACCAGTAGGACTTCTCTAAAATTTGAGAAATAATTTTTCTAAAGTTTATACTATATTACTGTTTTAATATGTACAACAGGAGATTTAGGATGCAGATTTTTTTTAAAAGGTTGATTTAGGTGGGAGTATAACTTCTTATTGGGTTGTGTTAGTCCTACTTTACAAAACATGCTCCGTGGCATCTATCTCAGTGTTGTCCTACAGAACTTTCTGTGATAATGGTACTGTCCAATATTGCTACACTTGAACTGTGGTTGGGCTGACTGAAGGAATGAGTTTTAAATTCTATATAGTGTTGATTATTCAAATGGAGACAACCATATGTGGCTAGTTGCTTCCAGGTTGGGAGTACATCTCTTTATCCCTCCATCTCTAATTTCAAGTCTAACCCAAATTCAAGCCCACATAGTTATTTTACTTTTAAATGCAGTACTGTGTTGGGAATCAATTAGTATCAGATATCATTTTGAAGAATAGGTGAAAGCTGTTGAAAATGTTTCTGAAAACGATTCATTTTCATGGTGGAAGGTAAAACTGCAATAAAACAGGATTTTAGGTACCACGTGAGGAGCCAGTGGGAATCTGCAGAAAGTGAGTCTTTGGCAGAACTCTACCTGGTGGCGGCTGGTCCAACACCCTTTCCTAATCATAGCTGTCCAGGTTGAATATCTCTTCCATTCTTCTGTAAGAGTCTATAAAGCCATTCTGGACATGGGAGAATCAAGGAAATGAGACTAAGATCCTACCACGTCCCTGAAGCTGCTCTGGAGAAGCAGGCTGTCCTTGGATAAAATTGTTGTTTGTAACCTCATAAGGAATGTATTGTGTTATCAGTATAGATCTCCATTTTAAAAATGGTTAAGTGGGCTGGAGATTTGGCTTGGTGGTTCCGGCACCTGCCTTGCAAGTGCAGACTCCTGAGTTCAATCCCGGGTAACCACATACAATGCTAGGTGTGGTGACTCATGCCCACCAGCAGTCAATACCACATACCACAGTGCCGGGTATGGTGGCTCACACCTGTAATCCCAGCATTTAGGAAGCAGAGACAGGAAGATTGGGAAGATTGCTGAGTCTGAGGTTTGCCTGGGCTATGTAGTGAGCTCAGGGCCAGCCTGAATTACGAAATGAGACCCTGTCTCAAAGAAAAAAAAAAAGGTTAAGTGTCCAGTTTCATGTTGTGAGGTATTATAAGCCAGGGCAGGCATGTCTTTTAGGGTCTCATGTCATTGATATAAGTCAAGCCCTTTCTGCCAAGTTTGGGTATATTATTTACTGAGAGCCAGCATTTAGTTTTTAAAAAGGGCCACCCTGGCCTGTGAACACCAGATAGTGTTCAACATCACTGAACTGGTTTTAAAATTTGGTACTACTTTTCTCCCTTTCCTCCCCCTTTCCATCCTCCTCCCCTACACCCATTCCCCTATACCACCCTTCTTTCTTCTCTTTTTCTCCTTTATCCACTGTTGTCACTGATCACTGTGATTCTGTTATTTCCGTCATAGAGAGAAGAGGTAGTAGGAAAGTGAAAGATTGGAGAAATTTTTGTTCCCTCTGCTAAGCTATGATGAACTGAAAGAACACTCACAAGTTTTATAAGTTCAAATATAATTTATTTTTTCAAAATTGATATTAAATTGACAATTTACTCCAGTATTGGAGGTGGGAAATGTGATGGACCAGTCTGAGCCTACTCTAAATTCAGCTTGTGATGATTATTACACAGGCCAACATGATCAATTTGGGTTGCATGTTTTCTGTTTTTGTTTTGTTTTGAGTCAGTGTCTCACTATGTAGCCCAGGCTGTTTATGAATTTGTGGCAATCTTCCTGCCTCAGCCTTCTGAGTTCTGGGATTACAGGTGTGTGCCACCACACCCAGCTATATTTTCTGTTAAATGGCTGGAGGGTTTAACATGGATAACTGAATAATACTGAATTTTTTGCCTCTATTTCCAGATCTTTTTCCTACCCTGTCTTAAGCAAATGATGAATATTCCAACATCTAATATGGGCAAACAAGTATACACAGTTCTTCAGATGTCTCTTAAAGTTACTGCTATCCTTTATGTCTTTATGCTGAGAATACTAAAAAAAAAAAAGGTAGCTGTGTGAGGAGATGGGTATATTAATTAGGTCAGCAGTGTAAACATTTCATAATAATATGCAAACACCACATTGTACACTTATTTTATTTTTAATTATCCTAAAATTCTGATTTCATTTGTATATAATATATAGTTTATATATAAATTCTGAAATGAATAAATCAGTTCACTTTGAGTATGTATAAATTTTGCTTGTCAGCTGTAACTCCAGAGCTTAAAACAAAGATTTAAAAATTATTACTCATATATTAAAATTATTATTGAACAATTTCCATTATTTACAGTAATTTTGCTACCCTGCATTTATGGAGAGCTTGGTTACTCAGGGCCAGATACCTTAAATCCACCTTTCACATAAACTCTAAGATGTGGGCATTTTCATTGTGTTCATTTCCAGGCAAACAGTCATCTATGAAGTGATTGATTCCAGTGATCAGGCTAGTAATGATGGGCATGGGTTTGATTTCAGGCATGGATTTGATTTCAGGGTTTGGCACTTGAGCCAGGGGGCATTCACTTGTCTCAGAAACAGGCTTTCTTCCCAATAACTGTAATGTTAGAGGTGAATGCTGGAGGGTGTAAGATCAGCCCCTGGGAATGGCGGAAATGCATAGACAGGGCGCTGTCTGCATAGAGTGCTGTATGTAGGACACTGTTGGTGTTTTTCATGTGCAGAAGTATTGCCTGGAACCCAAGAATCTCAACTGGGTCTCCTCTCAACAGAAACTCTGCTGACTGTAAAAACTGCGTAACAGTTTGGTGAATTCTTATCCATACTTCTTTCCATGTTCAGTCTGCTTGTACAAGTAGCCTTACTTCTCTGATGAAGCCTACAACCATTTTGCCAAGAAGCAAGCCAAGGAAGTATTTGAATCAACTTTTAAGATTGACTCAGGGACCCAGCACTTGGAGGCAGAGGTAGGAGGATTGCTGTGGTTTGAGGCCAACCTGGGCTGCATAGTGAGTTCAGGGCCAGTTTAAACTACAAAGTGAGACCTTGTCTCAAAAAACAAACCCATTGATTCAGGGAAATATGTTTGGTTCTGTACTTGTTCATAACAGAACTAGAACAGCTACAAATAGAAACTAATTTTTTTCTTTTTTTTTGAGACTAAGTCTTGCTTTGTAGTTCAGGCTGGCCCTGAGCTCACTATGTAGCCCAGGCAAGCCTGGAACTCAGCAGTCCTCCTGCCTCTGCCTCCCAAATGCTGGGATTACAGATGTGAGCCACCACACATGGCACTGTGGTATGTGGTATTGATTGCTGGTGGGTGTGAGTCACCACTCCCAACATTGTATGTGGTTACTGGGATCGAACTCAGGACCTTGTGCTTGCGAGGCAGGTGCCGAAACCACTGAGCTAAATCTCTGGCCCATAGAAACTAATTATAATAGGAAGAGAAGGCAATGTAGAGAACTTTCAGGATGCCCTCGTTCATCTTTCTTATTTTCCTGTTAGTATTACTATCATTATCATTTCCTCATTAAAAAAATTAACTGAAGTTCTACAGAAGTTAATGATTATGCTGTAGCCATCAAGGGAAAGGTGTTGGTTTAATGGGCTTTGAGGGCAGTTTGTACCTGTAATTTGAGTGTATTAGTCCGTTACCACTATTGTAAGAAAGAACCACAAACTGGTTGGTTTACCCACAAGAAATATGTTGACTCACAGTCCTGGAGGTGAAAGGTCCATGCAGGTTTCCTTCTGAGGGCTCTGGAGTCTGTTTAGCCCCTCTTTCTTGTCTTCTGGTGGCTGCTGGGAATCTTTGGTGCTCTTTGGCATGTAGATGCCCTCTACACCCTGGTCTCTGTTTTCATCTTTGCCTGGTGTCCTTCTGTGTGCTTATCTACTTCTGTTTCCTCTTTTTGTAAGATCAGTTATAATGGATTAGGATCCACCAATAACCTTATTTTAACTAGACCTCATCTTCAGAGAAATCATATTCTGATTTCCTGCGCGTTAGGACTTCAACATGTGAACAGGGGCACAATTCGATCTATAATGCGGTATTTCGGAATGAAATTGAGAGTAACCCCCTCTCTCCTATAAGGCAAGTCAAAGGTGGGGAGGAAAGAAGTTTGATAATCACGTGGACAGACCTTAGGTTTCCTTATTAGACTAGTGAAGGCGGTGGAAATATGTGATGTGGCCTTTGCACCCAGGTTTCTGGAGGGAGCATGAGGTTGGTGCTCGCTCCATGTAGCATGGCCCACTACCAAATGTCAGACGTAGGTATAGTTAAGCCCTGATGCCGCATTTGCAAGGGATGCAAAAAAGTCACCGTAAACACAGCGTTCCATTCAGCCAGAGACCCCTGTCGGTCCTCCAAGGCGTACAACTCGCCTACCTGCCTTGTTCTGCAATTTCCCAACCTTCAAAGACGCCCGCTGGGGAGTTACTGATTAGTGGGCAGTGCCCCCTTGTGACAACTCAAAATACCTGCAGCTGAGCTGATGGAGAAGGGACCAGGCTCTGAAGGCAGGTGGAGGTGTTGCTGAGTAAGAGAAGACAGGGGCTCAGTGAAGGTGAGGACTGTTGTTAAATGAGACATGAACGGGGCTCATGAAGAATGCTTTTAACTAGGATAAGACAGGCAAATGAACACAGAGATGAAAATGATCCAAGTTTAAAAATGACTCAAGCGGTCTGCAAGAGGGGAAGAAATTGGTCTTCTTAGCGGTGGTGTGGAGGTCAGCAGCATCGTCCTGCTTGGAAAATCTGTTAGATGTGCAGAAACTTCCCCAGGCACCAGAGCTGCATCCCGTGAGCGCCCTCGGGCCCAGGCCCAGGGCAGTGCTGCTTGTCGTGCGGGCAGCAGATTTGAAGGGAGCCCCGTGGGCCGGCCGGAGTAGCAGTTCCACGCCTCCGTTTCCTCAGCTGTCCCTGAGGGGGCTGTGAGAGGCAGTGTGACTGTGGCAAGACAGCCGCACCTGCGCCGCCACCCGCACTTCAGGCAGTGTTTGAAGTGTTCTCTACTACTTCGTTAGCGAGACAGTGAAGGATAAACACCTACAAAGCGATAAGAGCTCATCCACCTTTTTGAAATGGTGCTTGTTTAATGCCAGCTAAATCTTAAAGACAGCCTATATGCTCATCAAATGCATAAAGAAAATATGATACATATATACATATATATATCAGCTATTAAGAAAGATAAATTTGATTCAGTTTTAGGAAAATGGATACACCTTGAGTCCAAAATGCTAGGTAATATAAATCAGGTACAAAATGTCACATATCATATGGTTTTTCTTATTTGAGAAACCCAAAGGACAGGTAAAGAACAAATTAAAAGATCATAAGAAATGCTGGGCGTGGTGGCTCACACCTGTAATCCCAGCACTCGGGAGGCAGAGGCAGGAGGATTGCTGAGTTGGGGGCTTGCCTGGGCTACATAGTGAGCTCAGGGCCAGCCTGAACTACAAAGCGAGACCCTGTCTCAAAACAAAGCAAAACCATAAGAAACAGGGAGGTAGATCTTTTCAAGATGGGAAGGAGATCTGGAGATGGAGAAAGAGGGGAGGATGAGAAAAGGAAGTAAAAAGAATCGGGATGTCATATGCCCATGTACCAACTCCCCAGGAGGGAGGTGTTTACTGCGTGTCGCCCATTCGCGCTTGCAGCAAAACGGTCCTTTGGGTCCGGTCCCTGAGCAGGTGCGATGGAGCCTTATCTGAACAGGGAAGGGCTGTCGCTTTAACAAGTGGAGGAGCAGGTGCTTTGCGGGCAAATTCTGAACCCCAGAATACTCTTCACAGCTCTGATGCAGAAAGGATGAGTTAGAAAAACCCAGAAACAGTTTCCAGAGAGCTTGTTTATAACCTAGTAAACAAGGAGACTGTTTGACAGAGTAGTTTTCAATCCTTTTAGTTTTAAGACCCATTTATACCCTTCCAAATTGAGGGCTCTAGCCAGGTGCAGTGCACACCTATAATCCTAGTACTTGAGAGGCCGAGGCAGGAAAAAATCTTGAGTTTGAAGACAACTTGGGCTGCGTAGTGAGTTCGGGGTCTTCCTGAACTGCATAAGTGAGACCCTGTTTAAATAAAAAAGTTGAAGACTCCAAATAACTTTTGTTTATCTGGATTATATTTATCAATATTTATATTAGAAGTGAAAGCTGGAAAAAAATAAGTATTCATTTAGAAGTAACCAGCTGGATGTGGTGGCACATGACTATAATTCCAGCAATTTGGGAGGTTGAAACAGGAGTATTACTGCCAGTTCAAGGACAGCTTGAACTATATAGGGAGACTCTGTCTCTAAAAACAACTAATCCATTATTATAGGCTAAGTAACTTGTGTGTGTGTGTGTGTGTGTGTGTGTGTGTGTAGGGCATTTTGAGACAGGGTCTCCCTACATAGTTCAGACTGGCCTTGGCCTCACTATGTACTGTAATCCAGCCTGACCTTGAATTTTTGATCTTCCTCACTCAGCCTTCCAAATGCTGGGATTACAGGCAGTTACCCCCCCATCCCCCAGATTAATACAAGTAACATTTGTTATTGGTTCATCTCTTTTTTAAAAAAATTGATTGTACTGGTACATTTTATATACACATCATGATCACAACCAACATTGAGAATTTGTGTCAGTACATGACATGGCTTAATTCTAATTTTTTCCCACCCCCCTGTCCATCCTACAACTCCCTGCTCTCTATATACCTAAGCTTTGTTTCCTTTTTTTATTTTTCTTTCTTTTTTTTTTTTTGAGACAGGGTCTCACTTTGTAGTTCAGGCTGGTTCTGAGCTCACTATGTAGCCCAGGCAAGCCTCAAACTCAGCAATCCTCCTGCCTCTGCCTCCTGAGTGCTGGGATGACAGGCATGAGCCACCATGCCCAGCATTGTGATTGAACTTGGGATTTTGTGCTTGCCAGGCAGATGCCTGAACCACTGAGCTAAATTCATCTGTCTAATCCTAGTTTTTTGAGGACTCTCCACACTGATTTCCACAGTGGTTGCACCAGTCTACATTCTCACCAACAGTAGAGAAAGGTTCTTTCTCCTGGCAGCCTCCCCAGGCATTTGTTGTTGGTTAGTTTCAAGATAATAGCCATTCTTCATTGAGAGATGGAATCTCAGTGCTGTTTTCATCTGAATCTATTGAATGACCAGTGACGTTGAACGATTCTTCATATGTTTCTTAGCTGCTTTTACTTCTTTCTCTGAAAAGTGTCTGTTCATTTCAGATGCCCATTTTTGAACTGGGTCTTTATATTTGGGGGGGGCTGATTTTTTTAAAAGTTCTTTATATAATATAGAGAGTCGTTCTTTGTCTTAGAAACAGCTGGTAAAGATTTTTTCTCATATTGTCAGTTGTCTTTTCGCTTTACTAGTGGTTTCTTTTGCTGTGCAGAAGCTTTTTAATAACTTGAAGTCCTAGTTGTTGATTCCTTCTGCTAGTTCTTATGATATAGAGGTTTTCTTCATAAAGTCTTTCCCTATGCCAATGTCATCAAAAGTTCTGCCTAACCTGTTTTGAAGCTATTGGTTCATTTCTTGATGAAGGCCATTCTTTCAGGAATGAGATGGAATCTCAGCATTGTTTTAGTTTGCAGCTCTCAAAAAAACAGGGATACTGAACATTTTTTCATATATTTAATTGCTATTTCTACTATTTCATCTGAGAATTGTCTATTCACTTCAGATGCTCATTTAGAGATTGGGACTCTAAATTTTGGGCATTTTGAGTTCTTTATATATTGTAGATATTAGTCCCTTGAGGAATGACTGGTCAGTTTTTTTCCTCACAGTGTGAGTTGTCGGTTT
>PVIC010001836.1:37194-85253 GCA_004025085.1 Thryonomys swinderianus | reverse complement strand
GGGTGGGTACAGAGCATGGAGCTCCTGCCACTCAGTCATATGACTGTCGCCACACGACAGGGTCCCCTGCCAGCAGCCACACAGGCATCTCATCTCTGCAGCCAGTGAAGTACCTTTCACACTGCCAGCAGGGAGACACGGGAGGGGAAGTCTGGACCTGCTAGGCTCCTCAGAACCTGAATGGCTTAGGCCTGGCCAGGCCATCCTCAGCACCCCAACCCCCAGCTTCCAGGCCACAGTCCTGCTCAGCAATGGGGACTCTGAACAAGGTATGGGTAGAGACCTCCACAATTTACAGTCTATTTTTCCAGTGCGGCAGGAGCCCTGCAAGTCATGGCTCAGCCCATTGGTCTTTTCCATAAGGCCTGGTAGGTATGGCACTGCTAGGCAGAGTGGGCAGACAAAAGCCTGAGCTGGTGCCCAATTGCAGAGAGGATGGGGGAAGGTATGTGTTAGAGGGCGGCACCAGAGAGCCAGGAGAGCAGGAGCAAACTCACACTCCGCTGCCAGGGACAAGGCAGTCACACCCATGGCTCACTGCTGGAGGGGCAAGGTGGGAGCAGCAGCCCTGTTTGTGATGTCACATCTGCAGAAGGCAGATTTTATCACATTTGTAAACTTTATACCAATAAAGAATCAGAGATACAAGTTTAAAAGGGGAAACAAAATCACTTTATGGAAAGAGGAGCAAAATGAGAATAGAAACAGCTACCTTCTCTGAGTCAGATAGGAAGGAACCCAGAGCCGGTGCACGGGGGCCTCTGCTCTTAGCCTTTTGTCAAGAAAGGGACTCTTTCCATCTTGTGAGTTATGATTGGTGTCTGAGGCACTGAGACCCCTGCTTTGGCCACTGATCCTCTCCACTGCCTACATGCAAATTCTTAGGAAAGCTCCTTTTGGTCTTCATTTTGTCAAGGTGTTACCTCTGAAATTTATAGCACAGCCTTACGTGCAAGGCAAAGTTAGCAGTTAGGAAAGGCACACATGTACAGTGTTCTAGGGTGGTGAAAGAATAACACACACACGTGTGAATGTGCAGGCATAAGCATAGACTTTATATGCTCTGAGTTTTCTTTCTCTGCACTTGGTCTCCTTAGCAGAAGGTGGTCAGGAGCAGCCTGGGCCTGGCACTGAAGGCTACTTGTCAGTTCTCTTGTTTCTCCTAGCTCTCTCTAGCAGGGATTGAACTCTTCACAGTCAGGATTTGCCAGAAACCTCACTAAGGCCTTTACCTTTCCCTGCCCATCCCCCAACTTCCCCTATAATAGCTGGCTTCTGCTCAGGACATGAAGGGTTGAGTGGTTCTGAGAGTCTATCCCGAGAGTGGGCACCTTGTGTCATGTCCTGTCCGTCTGTCAGGCAGCCAGGGCCCCTGTGATGTTGTAAACCCATGTGCTGCGTGGCCGCTTTCCAGGATTAGCACTCTGCCCCTGTTGCTAAAGGTCCATCATGGGCTGGTGTTGCTGTGGCCACCCCAGTGGATACCTAAACTACACTGGGCGGCTACCACCAGTGCAGGAGCCTCTTCACGGGAGAGCAGGACTGTAACTTCTGGCCGTTGGAGGAAAATGAAATCAGAATTTGGGCTACGCCCTTGTCCCACCGAAGAAAATGAAGTATAATTCAACACCTCCATCAGTACGAGGACCAGAACCTTCGGTGGCGCTCAGGAAGGAAGCTCGCGCCGGGGCTGCTGGTTGGTCCCGCCCCTGGCAACGGTTGGCGTCGCTTCCTGGAGACGGCGCCCTGCATCTGCGACGCCTGGCGGAGCCCGTGAGTCGCTCAGGCCGCTGGACTGCGGAGCCAAGGCACCTCAGTGAGGTACCGAGGGCAAGTGCACAGGGAGGAGGCCTGTTTCCGCGCCCAGGGGCCCCATTACTGCCCACCAGTACGGGTGGCCTGACCGGCCTTGGCCAGACGGAGACGGGGTGGGGGTGGGGGTGGGAGCATTAACATGCAGTTAGTCCTCTAGGAACCAGATCGGTTGTTGGGGGAGGGGTTACCTCCTGAATGTGGAGACGATTCTGGTCTTTGTCAGCCACCAGTCGGTTTTATTGAAACAGCAGGATTGTCATAGAGATCAACTTTATTCCTCCCCTTACCCACCCCATTCATTAATTTATTGGTTCAGACATCCTTCAGCAAGTACTTTCTGGACTCCTACTGTGGGCCAAACCTATGCCAGCCCCATAGTAGGGGCCCATCTCCCAGAGATCAGGGTTACTTGGAAGCCCTGTGCAGCCAGCCAGGGAGAGAGAACTACCTGGATAACTCCAGATACTCCTGCAGCGGGAGCCTCAGATGGCTGTGGGAACAGACCCCAACAGCATCGGGTGACTTCTTTTTTTTTTTTTTTTTGAGACAGGGTCTCGTTTTTTATAGTTCATGCTGGGTTCACTATGTAGCCCAGTCAAGCCTCCAATTCAGCAATTCTCCTGCCTCTGGGTCCCAAATGCTGGAATGACTGGCATGAGCCACCACGCCCTGCATTGTGGTGTGTGGCACTAATTGCTGGTGGGTGTGAGTCACCATGCCAGAGATTGTTGTATGTGGTTACCAGGGATCGAACCAAGGATCTTGAGTTTGCATAGCAGGCGCTGGAACTACTGAGCTAAATCTCCAGCCCTCGGGTGAATGCTTAAGGAACCCCACACCTGTGAGGGTGATTACCTCCCCTGGTGCTGTTTGCCCCATCCCCACAAGGGCCAAGATTTCCAGAACTCCTGAAAGTCATGGATCCATTCTTGTCAGGAGGGCTTAGAGATGGGATCCTGGGATGTGAAACACACAGAGGTCCCGGCTCCTTTGTGAGT
Organism: Thryonomys swinderianus; assembly: GCA_004025085.1. Lineage (NCBI taxonomy): Eukaryota > Metazoa > Chordata > Mammalia > Rodentia > Thryonomyidae > Thryonomys > Thryonomys swinderianus. Next base: position 82,440 of record PVIC010001836.1, on the reverse strand, counting down.
CTGAGATGGGCAGCTTAGAAACTCTCCTCCTGTCGGACATCTGCTGTGGGGAATCTCAAGGCTTCTTGGTAGACAGTTTGGAAACTGCTGCTGCATTGTCCCACCCAAGCCAATGGGGTTCCTGGCTCATTTTCGAGAAGGGCAAGAAGAACTTAAGTTCCATTTCCAGCTACGCCTCTTCCTTTGTGACTTTGGGCAGGTTGCTTAACCTTTGTGAGTTTTGTTTGCTCCTTTGAGAAATGAGTCTTAGTTTCCGCTTCAGAAGTCTAAATGAGATGATATGCAAAATAAGTCTAAGCCCCACATGGCATTCACCATCTCCTGCCAGGGCCACCCTACCATGTGATGGCTAGTTCCCTCCACACTGGGGAAGCAGGGTGTGCCCAGGGCTGCTGACAGAAGAGGCCTTTGGCCATGTTCTCCCTCCTGCCAGCCACACTTATTTCTGAGCAGAGGCTACTGGGATCCATGAAGCTGTGAACAGAGGCAGAGGTCTCTGTTGTAGTTTGTGTCCACAATGGCCACGTACAGGTGCCCAGAGTTGTGAAGGGCAGCAGGGTAGATAGGGAATCAGGGTGCTCAGTTGGCAATCACTCTCCCAGCCTTTTTGGGATGTGTCTGAAATGCATTCCCCTTGCCAACCCACTGGGGGAAACAGCCCATGGAAGAACAGGTAAATCTGCCTGTCATAGACTCTTTTGGCCTCTGGCAATCTCCTGGACTCTTGCGCATCTTCTGTCTCTGAAAACCAAAGGCCAGGCATTTTTAACCCTGTTTGAAAGCTGGTGGAAAGAATGCTGGGCTGTGGAGCTGAGACCTTGGCCTCTCTAAAGCCTGCTCTGCTTGACTGTTTTGATCAAAGATGTAACAGACATCTGCGGGTTTGCAGCCTGATGGAGCCGGACCTCTAGGGAGTTCTCTGGCCTTTACAGTCCCCTGAGAAGGGCCAGTGACTGTCAGGAGGGTTGGGGCCAGATGCAGCATTCTCTTCAGCTCCTTCCCTGGAAAGGAGCTGCCAGGGCGAGAGTTCAGGGGACGGAGTTTGCAGTGTAGCCTGGCACAGCTGACCAGAGGCTGCCCTTCTCCAGCTCTCAACGGACCTTCTATAGCTCACTACCCTCCTCTTAGAAGTGGGCTCGGCTGCTGTAGGCTGCTTCCGTGCTTATGCGTATGCTTCACCTTGGCCTGGCTGTCTGACCCATTCTTCAGGTAACAGCATATGCCCTGGTGTAGCAGAGGCCAACATGAGCTGGTCCCACTGGATGGTTAAAACAGAGAGTGGTGGGGCTGGAGATTTAGCTCTGGTTCTGGCACCTGCCTCACAAGCTCAAGGTCCTGAGTTCGATCCTGGTAACCACATACAATGCTGGGCGTGGTGATTCACGCCCACCAGCCATCAATACCACATACCACAGTGCCAGGCGTGGTGGCTCATGCCTATTATCCCAGCACTCGGGAGGCAGAGGCAGGAGGATTGCTGAGTTTGAGGCTTGCCTGGGCTACATAGGGAGCTCAGGGCCAGCCTGAACTACAAAGTGAGACCCTGTCTCAAAACAAAAAAAAACAGAGTGGTGCAAAAAGCACCAAAAAGTGGGTGCAAAAAGCACCCAGCAAAAGAGTGACCTGTGCTGTGAGATCCTGGTTGACCTGTGCCAACATGCAGAGGGGATGGGAAAGTGAGATGGGGCTGGGGAAGGAGGGCTTGCTGGGCTGGGCCCCTATTTCACTTTGTTAAAATGTTTTCTTTTCCTTTTTTTAATCGAAATTTCTATTGAAATATTTGCTTTTGGGTTTTTTTTTTCACTTGCCTTAGATGAAAACCCTCTTCCCCATACCATTGTCCAACTTCTTTTAACATTCTCCTGCCCAAGGAACTGCCTGGTGGTACATTATGAGGAAGCCAAAAGCCACAGCTGCCAATATCTTAGAAGAAAAACTCTGCAAACTCTTGTCCTGCAATTAGTGAATCTGCATGCAGCAGAGAGGCATCTGAGTCCTTTTGCAAAGACAAGAGGGTGTGCGTCCCCTGAGCTAAGTGATCCCCAGAGCCAGGGTGAGTGAAGGCCATTTTATTCCTGGAGGGGGATCCATAGGCCAGTGGAGGACTGGGATTTCAGAGGGAGACCATTTAGTCCTCTGCCTCCTACGTGTTGGGATGTAGGGTAGACAATGATTGGGAAGGCTAAGTGTGGCCCAGAGCTCACAGCTGCTAAAGAACCACCCCAGGAAGGGCCCAGCCAGTACAGCAGGCCTGGGCCAGGTTCCCAGGGCTAGTCCTGTCTGAGAGCCATTTGGGGAAGTTTATGAATGAATGAGCTCTGAGTCTCTCTCCTTCTCTCCCCCTGTTGAGAAGCCAGGCCCTGCTCTCTAAAGTGAAGGGGAGTGGCAGGCATATGCAGGTAGGCAGGGGTAAAGGCCTCTGTTGAGTTTTACCTTGCTTGGCCTTTAATTCTTTGAGCGCTTATTCCTCCCGTGTAGCAGGTGGGGTGACCCACTTTTCCTGATGGGGCCCTTCCAGCCCTGTGTGTCTGTTCACTCCACTCCCTCCGGTCTCCTTCTGTTCATGTGCCACAGACGGGGCTTGGTGATGTGTCGTGGTGCCCCGGGGGCCAAGACAGAGGCTACTAAGCACTGACACTGGTATCTTCTCCTAGGAGCTGTGGCTGGGGCATCTCCCTGAGAAGCAGCATGGAGGAGCGGGACAGAGAAGGCCACAGCCCAGGCAGGATTCCTCAGCCCCCGAAGTGCAGTGGTGCTCCCAGGGGTCAGTGGTGCCACCCAGGAAGGAGTCTTAGAGGTCTGGACTATAAGCTGGACAAGATGCCTCAGGGACAAGACTACAGGTTGAGAAATCCTCCTCCAGGCCCTGACTTCAGGCTCCCGCCTCTGCCTTCACCTGAGGCCCCATCCACGCTCTCGGATGCGGGGCAGCTCAGGAAGTCACCCCTGACGAACACTGATAAGAAGTACCCACTGCTGAAGCAGCGGGGCTTCTACTCTGACATCCTCAGCCCCGGAGCCCTGGACCAGCTTGGGGTGAGTATGGCAGCTGTTTCCCGGCATCCAAGCTGGAGCCTTCCCTCTGGGTTCCATTTACTCATCTTCCCATTTTTCTGCCTATTACTTCCTCTGTTCATTTAGCTATCCATCCAGATATCTGCGAATCCACCACACCCTCCACTCACACACTGCTCATCCTACCATCTGTCTGTATTTTTGACCACCCATTCAGCTGGCTATCCATCTGTCCGTTTGCAGCTCATTACAGAGCTCTGCTGTGTGCCAGGCTTAGGACTGGAGACTGGAGGCACAGAAAAGTTGATGTATGCACGTCCCTGTCATGCTGGAGCAGTGGCTCTGGTCAGGGAGGGCTCTGTGGATGTGACCGCATACTGCTGCTCTCTGGGAGACGAGTATGCATTTTCTGGGGAAGGTGGGGCTGAGGCAGTGTTCCAGGTAGGGAAACTGTGGGTTATGGTCAGAGGTGGCCTGTGTGGAGAGGGAGGGTAGCGGATGAGGAGAGAGAGAAGGGATGAGGCTTGGTGGGGGAAGATGCAAAGGAAATGACTAGGAAAAAAATGACTAGGCAAGAGTTCACAGAGCTTTCTGGGTCCCACTCAGCCTCGAAGGGTTTAAGGGCCAAGCAAGGCAGGACAAGGGCCCACAGATGCCTGTCCCACCGAGGGTTCCACAGGGCCCCTTGAGAGAGGAGATATACACGGGGCCACCTGCCAACCTGACAGAACCTGACTTGTGGCTGACCCAGCTGGGGGTGAACTGAGGGTGCTGTCACTGTGGAGAGCTGTGCTTCCCTGGGACTGGAAGGAAGGGCCAGGTGTGTCCCAGGTGGCCAGGGCCTGTACCCTGCAGTGGCCCTTAACACTGTGTGTGAGATCACTGATTCTGCCTCAGCCGTGCTTCTGGGATGCCCCTTGGCAGGCCTCAGGGAGGCACCTGGGCCAGGAAGTCCCTCCCGGGACCTGACCCTCCCTAGGATGTTTATGCACACTGAGGTATCTGGGTTTTCATTTCAGAATGTGTGTTGTGGCCCTAGCATGAACCAGAACTTCTTGCGTCAGGCTGACCTTGACAAGTTCACTCCGAAAGGTCGGTACCCAGGAGGGTGGGTGGGTGGGGCCTGGCAGCATTTGGAAGAAGCAGAAGCCTCTGGCTTCCCTGTGTGAGGAGTCCTCATTCCTTAAGGCCAACAAAAGATAATTTGCTTCACAAGGGCTGGTCACGTGGACCGTGCTTTATCGTTACCCTTCTGAGAGCTGCAACAAGGCCCCCATGCTGGATTAGGGCAGCTGAGCACAAGAGCTGCAGCTCTGTTTGCCCAGTGGGGCCCATAGGACTTCTATACATGGGTTATCTGCTCCCCTGGAATACAGGCTTGGGGGAGACCAACACTGGGGCCCAGCACCGGGACCAGGGCACACAAGAGCTTTGCTGAAGGACAAAAGGAAACTGTCCTCTCAGACCCTCTGACAAGTCTTGGAGGACACCTGGTAGTCAGGACTGGGGCAGGGCTGCAGGGTGTGGGGCAGGCCTGTGGCGGAGAGGATGGGGTGCTCCAGGAGAGCCCCTGGGTGGGGGGAAGAATGGGGCAGGAGGCTTCCCATCTCCTCTAGCAGGCAGAACACCCCTTCCCTCGGACTCCGATTCCTCCCGGCCCCAGGTGTCTGTCCTCATGTCCATCCCAGGAATGGCCTAGCTCAGGTTTTCTCATCAGAGCCTCTAGCGTTAGGGCTCTTTTACCCCCCTCACCTGAGCAGGCACAGGAAATATCACAAGTGTGGCCATTTGTGCACTTACCTGAGGATCTGGCCTGTTCCCAACAGTCTCATTAGCATCCGTGTCTGGGAAAGGTTAAAAACCATAGCTCTTGTGCCCAAGGGGCATTGGAACAGGACTCCAGCCATCTGTGTCAGTGTCTGGGGGGATGGCAGTAGCTTAGCAGCCCCACCCCCATGGGGAAAGGCAGCCCCAACCGGGTGCAGTGTTATGTCAGTGGGACCATGGCAACCAGTGACAGAGTCTGTTCTGCTGCCCAAGGGCTAATGGAGGGCTGGAGAAGGCTGTGGGGATGCAGGGATGCAGCAGGGGCTGGAGATGAGGCTCAGCCCTCTTTATCATGGCTCCCCACTGGCCCCTGCCCTGAGCGGGTTCTGAGAGTGGAATGGTGTGGTACACCCACGAGCTGAAGAGCTGGTGATTAGCAGTCTGAAAGCTACCTTTGTGGCCAGGCTGTTTGGGGCCAAGCAGGGCTGTGGGTGCGACAGCCCTGCCGTGAGAGTGACCTTGACTGAGAGCCGGAGGCCTCTACCAAGCCTCAGACACCAGAATCTGGAGGCTCCTCTGGGGCTCCAGGGTACCCTTGAGGTGCACCTCCCTGCAGTGTGAACACCTCTTGCTCCCAAAGAGGTAATGAGTCTCAGGGAGAGGGTCACTATGGCCTCCCAGGGCCCTTGGACTCTTTGGTCACTTGTCCACCAGGAGAAGAGATGGAGGACATCCAGAACTCCACCAGGTTGGGGAAAGATGGCCTGTCTCCTTTTAAGGCATATTTCCACACTCTCCTTTCCCACCTATGTGGTCTCCGGTCACCAGGGGCTTTGCTCTGCTGTGCACCCCATGGCCCAGGAAGCGCTTGGTCTCGACAGCCTGGGATAGTTTATCACATTACCCGTGGATCTTTCCTCACACCCTCCCTTCTCCCAGATCTTGAATGGAGGCCTCTGTCTGCCACTGAGTAGGGGCAGCCATTTGGTGGCTTAAGGGCCCCACAGAACCACTAATCCTTTCAGTGTCAAGGCTGCTTCAAGCCCAGAAGTGGTCCCAGAGAATGAATGGCACCCAGCTCTCATATGCTCGAGATGGGGTGGGAAGAGGGTGGCAGGACTTTACCTTCTGTCTAGTTGTCACCCTTACCCGTAGTTTAATTTGGCACCTGGCTTGAGCAATGGTGGTGACCATAAGTGGTTTGTAAAAGAAGGTCAAGCACTGGCTCCAGACAGGGAGAGCAGGGCCCAAACAGACCTCCTCGAGGTCCTGCTCCTCCGCACTGGCACCCCACGGGCAGCTGCTCCCTTATCTGTCTCCTCCCCAGCAGTGCCCCACTCTAGGCCGGCTCTGAGTGCCCCAAGCCTCAGAGCTCATCTGCGGGCTCCTGCCTGGTGATTTATCTTACTGGATACTTGGGATGGGGGACTCATCAGACCCGAGCCTGACTCCTGCAATGCCCGCCCCCACCCCTGCCCCTGCCCCTGCCTCTAGTTGAAAGCTTCGTGATTCCTGAGGATTTTCAGGGGCGCATAGAGCAGCAGTGCTTCGGGCCCACCACGCAGCATCTCTCGCAGACAGACTTCCCACCACAGGCCTACGAGCCCAAGGTGCAAGTTCCTTTCCAGGTGCTGCCCGGCCAGCGGCCCCGCAAGGTCGAGATTGAGAGGTATAGTTGGGGGGTCTGGCAGAGTGCTTGTCCTCCCTACACGGGATGAGACTCCAGACCACCACATGACAGTCCCCACAAGAGTCTGTGCACAAGCACTGAAACCAAATCTACCCTTAATGGGGAAGAAAATCTCTTAAGATTAAAAAAACTCTTAAGATTAAGATCTCTTAATGGGGAAAATAATGGCTTTCCTTGCTGTGGGACTGGGGAGGGTGGCATGTAGGTCAGTGGAGTAGAGAAGGACAGTTGGAGCCCAGGATTCTACCCACTGCACCATCCCACTTCCCCGAGAAGTCCCAGAGGGGTAGAGAGCCCCGAGTGGTCCTGGGCCGCACTCCTTCCACAGCCCCGACCCTTGCTGAGCTCCTGAGCTTGAGCGGCGCCACTCTGAGAGCCCACCCTGCCTTGGCCAGGAGAAAGCGGCAGTACCTGAGCCTTGACATCGAGCAGCTGCTGGCCATTGAGGGCATCGACTCCAACAAACTCATGCCCAGGCACCTGGACCCCCAGAACCCCCAAACCATCGAACAGGGCCACGACCCACTCTTCCCCATCTATCTCCCCCTGAAGGTGAGCAGCCTTCCATGCATTGCCAAGGAACAGAGTGGGTGCGGGATCCTGTCTGAGGCTCAGCAGTCCGACCCCACAGGGATCCCCATGGCAGTCACAAGTGCTCACTTGTCCAGTTCTGCAACTGAGTAATCAGAACCTCAAGTGTCCTGAGCTGGAGTGGGAGGGGCCCACGGTCCCCAGGGTGCTACTTCTCTGCTTCTTCCTGGAGCCTGGCAGGTGTGCCCTACCTTCCTGGCCCATAGGCACTAGGAAGCAGCCTGACTCCCTGACCAAGGCCTGCCTGGGGCAGGGAACTATTTAGGGCTCACTGAAATGGGCAGTAGGGCCACAGGAGGTCATCAGTGCTACCCTTAGAGGTCCAATGGGGAAACTGAGTCTGAGGAGGAGAAAGAGTCTGTGGCGGTGCATATCCTGCCTGTTGGTCTCTGGGGAGGAAAGCTGTATCTAGAGGCTCATCACCCTGCCAAGGGCTACCTCTGGTGGGTGCTTGGGAACCCCCAGAGCCACCTTGTCCTTAAGCAGGAATTGCCAGCTGCTCCAGGACAGTGAGAGAGTTCACATCCTACTCTGAGTTCCCACAAGTCCTCTGCCTGATCCTTGGGAGGCTTAGAGACAGGGATCCATGATTTCCCTCATTCAGACCCCGTGTCGCCACGTGGGACTCAGTGTGACATCTCTCCTCTGTCCTTTGGCATACTCACCTCTACCCTGAAATGCTCCCTCTGCCCATCTTTTTCACAGGTTTTTGACAATGAGGAGTTTGACTGCCGTACCCCCAGGGAGTGGATCAACATGGGCTTGGAGCCAGGGAGTCAGAACAGAAAACCTGTCCCTGGAAAAGCTCTCCTGTCCACTGATGACATCCTGGGACACGGTGAGCAGGGAGCCAGGGAGGTCAGGAGCCCTTGGTCTAGCAGCTAGGATACACGCCAGGGAGCTGGCCACACAGGAACAGGACATGCAGGGACACAGAGTGGCATACACAGTATAACTAGGCACTGTGAAGTCACGAAAGCTTCTAGGGCAGAAGTATTATTCTAGGCAAAGATGCCACCCCAAGAAGAAGCCACTTGAACACAGGAATGAGGCTGAGTGAGGAATGTTCTAGGCAGAGGGCACAGCCAGTGACAGGCCCTGAAGCAGGAGCAAGCTCAAGACTTGCAGGGATAGGCAGACATTCAGAGGACAGTGGCAGGAGAGCTGGAGAAGGGCCTCTGGGGAGGCTTCACCATGGTTTGGTCACCTCGCAGGTGCCCAGTTCATCCACTGTACCATCCCTGGCAGGTCTCGACCACTTTCTTGTTTGCTTGGAGCTTGTGACTTATGTGTCTTTCTACTTTGGTGGCCCCTGCAGAGAGGCCTGGTCCTTTTGGGTCCTCCTGTGACTGAGTGTTCCTCAGAGGCAGCTCAGCTGGAGGGAAGCAAAAACAGAGGGTGTGTCCTGGTGGGAGAAGAGTCCAGCGACCTCTGAGATCCGCCCCTACATCTGCTGCCACTCAAAGGCCCCTCCTGATCCTATGGCTGGGAGCACTGGTGGGGTACCCCCCTCTTGTTTTAGAGGACCCCAAGAATCGGGAGCTGAAGTACAAATGGCACGAGGTTGGCGTCCTAGATTATGATGAAGAGAAGAAGCTATTCCTGGTACACAAGACAGATAAGAAAGGCCTGGTGCGAGACGAGATGGGGAGCCCCATCCTAAATGGAGGGGTCACCACCAAAGGTACGAGCTCTGCCTCAGCCCCAGGTGGACCCTCAGTTTGAACTCAGCCTGGCCTGTAACTGAAGTCAACTCCATCAAGGGAATACTCCTTGGCTTGGTTTGATCTGTGACTCTCTTTACCCTGACCAGTGAAAACCAGAGGACTAGTGACTCAGAGACCCCAGGAAGGGCAGGTGTCCATTACTGGGCATGTCAGCTGTAAGCTACTGACAGTGCCACTTTAGTATGATGCTGAGAAGGAGCCCAAGGCCCATGACCCAGTGGTGTCTGCTTTGGATGTCCTCTTGAGGGGTGGCCCACCTCTGTGGAGCACCTCATCTGCGGTTTACAGAGCACGTACACATCCTCCCCTGACTCTGTTAGGTGGGCAGGATAGGGAGCGCTCTCTATGTCTGTGATGGGGGCCAGACGAGGGAAAGCACTTGCTCAGGGCCACCGTGCGTCAGTAGTCCGGCAGGCCAGAACTCAGTGCTCTATCCCAGAGAACCTTACGGTGTGTCCCCTTCTCTCTCCCTCTACCCCCAGGAAGGCCACCCCTCCTGGCCTGTCAGTACTGGGTGCCCCGGATACAGCTTCTCTTCTGCGCAGAGGACCCTCATGTGTTCACACAGCGTGTGGTCCAGGCCAACACTCTGCGCAAGAACACGGAAGCGCTGCTACGGTACAACCTATACGTGGACTGCATGCCCTCCCGGGGCCAGCAGCTCATCAATGAGCAGAGCCTGAACAAGATCAAGCAGTGGGCCACAAACACACCCCGGATGTGCAAGGGTCCCACGTGAGTCAGTGGGGAGGTGGGGCACCAGGGCGACAGGGCACCCTCAGGGCCCATCTGTGTGGGGACTGTCTTGCTCCTGCACTATGGATTTGTTGGGGCCCTGTCTTAGTTTTCTTGTTGCTGAGAGAAACCAAGCACCCATGTGGTAAAGGAGGAAAAGGCTCACAGTCAGTAGAGGTTCCAGTCCATAGTTGGCTGGCCCCAGGGCAGGTTGGCATGGCAGAGGGCATGGCAGAGAAAAAGCAGCCCATGAAACAGGGTACTTAGAGGAAACACCTGGCAAAGATATAATTTAGGAGATGTCCAGCCACTGCCTGACCTAGGGGGATTCAGGAATATGAGCAGCACCATGAGATTGTCCCAAGGGAGGTAGAACAAGGATGCATGATCTTTCTGTCCCTGCTCCAGTCACTGATCATAGCTGAGACATGTGTCGGCTCCTCAGCCAGGTGTAGTCTGGGGAGACTTCACCCCCAGGCTCCATCTGACTCATAGAGATACATACCTGGAAGTAGTTGTCATCCCCTGAGTCACGTGAGATTCTGGATAAAAACCAAGAAATCAGGATGGAAGGATCCATTGTGTGCCAGGCAGTGGGAGCAGAGCAGTAAAGATGCCCAACAAAGGGTCTGTCCCCAGGGGTCAAAGCCTGGCCAGGAAGACAGAGAGGGAAAGGAAAAAGGGTTAAGATGCCATGTGTGTATGTATCAACTCCTCACCACAAAGGTATTCATTATGTATTATAAGCATGTTGTAATAAGATAATGAAGACAATGAAAATTGAGATTTAGGACCTTAAGTACTCTAAAGACGAAGAAAATAGAGACATTTGAAGGGCGGTCACTTGTATGGTGGATGGTTAGAGAACATCTGAGATGAGGTCTCCCCAGAAGTGAGAAGAGAAGAGGATCCTAGCAGAGGGAGCGGCAGTGCAGAACTGAGAGTTAGGGACAAGTGTGGGGCATTTGGAGAGTGGGATGGGGTTAACATGACTGGAATAGAGCGAAGGTAAGAAGCTGGACCACACGTCGCAGGCTGGGTCGGCTCTCGGGTAACTGACCTGCCATCTGAGAGACGCCCCGGGAGGTCTGAGCAGAGGAGTGTGGTCAGTTGCGTGTTTAAAGTTTTCCCCACCTGTGTCTGAGTGGAGAACAGGCTTCAGGCGGGGGGCAGATGGGCACAGCCCTCAGCCTGGCCCGTGGCCTAGATGAGAAGGACGCGTGGAGCCCCTGCCTTCCTGCCCTCTCTCCGTGGCCAGGATCCTTGAGCACCTCAGCAAGCTCAGCAAAGAAGTGATCCTGGACTATGAGCGCAGCATGAACAAGATGAGCTTTGATAAGACCGTCTCCACCAAGCCCGAAGCCTTCTCCTATGTGACCCTGCCCGAGCAGGAGGAGGAAAAGGTGCCCGAGAAGGGTAAGGTCCTTGAGTCTCGCCGCCATCCACTTGCCCAATGCCCCCTCCCACCCTCCCTCAAGGATCAGTGGCCTTCCCGACACTCTCTTCCTCACACCCTGTCCCCAGCATTTATGTGTGTCTTTCCCAGCCTTTGGAGACCTCTGGTTAGGGAGGTGCCAAGGGAGCTCTTAAAAATATTTATCAGAGTAATGCCCTACTGTGATCTGCTGTGTGATAATCAGAATAATCGCCCTACTGTGCATGGTAACAGTGGCATATACCTGTAATCCCAGCACTCAGGGAGGCTGAGGCAGGAGAACTGCCACAAGTTCAAGGCCATCCTGAATTACACAGCGAGGCCCTGTCTCAGAAACAAAACAAGAAAAAGAAGAATGCAGAAGCCACAAAGTTAAATGTGTACTGGGAAAGCTACGATTTATAAATAGATGACAAACTGGGTGTGGTGGCGTACATCTGTCATCCTGGCACACAGAGAGACTGAGGCACGGGGATTGTAAATTAGAGTGCAACCTGGGCAACTGAGGAACTTAATGAGCCCCTGAGCCTGTGAGGCTATTATAGTCAAGGCTTCAAGGACCGCCCCCCCACACCCCAGTGCAGCCACCTGAAGGAATTCTAGCAGCAGCAAGAATAGGGTCAGCACTGCTGTAGACACACGCGTGAGTCTCAGAGTGGGTCCTCCGTCCCCAGGAGTTCTTTGCTTTGAGCTTACCTAGCTCTGCTAATTCTTTCCTGGATCTGGCTTCCAGCGTGTGCCAAGTGCAGGATGTAGGCTGGAGTATGGACAGCAGGCATGCTGAGGGGTGCTGGTGCCCCGGCTTCTCTCCTTGGGAGCCAGGGGAGGTTCCAGGCAGCCTGAAGGTGTATGTCACCCATCCACAGGCAGGAAACAACAGGCAGAGGGACTACACTTGCCCCCACTTTTTGAAGGGGCTGTGACCTGGGCCCCCTTCATCTTGAAGGAACTCCTTTTCCTGTCCCAGAGCAGGCAGTTCACCAACAGACTATGGGAAGCAAAGCTCCCGCGAATAAGGAGGAGACAGGAACTCATCAGGCCTCCCGTAGATGAGTCCTCACCCCACCTCACCCCTGTGTGCTAGGCAGGCCTGACACTAACCTGGGCTTCTACCCCTGTAGGGCTGGTGAGTGTTCCCAAATACCCGTTCCGGGAACAAAAGGAGGATTTCACCTTTGCGTCCCTGCTCACACGGCCGGAAGTCATCACAGCGCTGAGCAATGTCCGGGCCAAGTGCAACAGTGTGACCTCCATGTCGCTGTTCCATTCGACCCTCTCCAAGTATAGCCGCCTGGAGGAGTTTGAGCAGATCCAGTTGCAGACCTTGTCACAGGTGCCTGGGTACTGGGGCGTGGAGGGTAGGCAGGCCAGGCCCTTGGAGCTGACAGACCAGGTGCCCCAGGAAGCTGGATCATCAGCTGCTCTGACCAGGCCCTGGTCTCTGACTGGACCTTGTTGGAACTGCTGGACATGTAACTTGCCTCTCAGAGAAAAGGCAAGTCAGGGTTGATTGCCTTGGGGCAAACCCTTGTCTTAAGAGAATCCCCTGTTCAGGGGGCCAGGGATTTAGCTCAGTGGTTCCAGCACCTGCCTTGCAGGTGCAAAGTCCTGAGTTCATTCCCTGGAAACCACTTACCACACCAGAACCTGGTAACCAACCACCACACCAGAATTCTGGGTGTGGTGACTCATGCCTGTAATCCCAGCACTCGGGAGGCAGAGGCAGAAGGATTGCTGGGAATTCAAGGCTTGCCTGGGCTACATAGTGAGCTCTGGGCCAGCCTGAGCTACAAAGCAAGACTCTGTCTCAAAAAAAAAAAAAAAAAATAGCCAGCAGGAACTCCACTTCACTTGGTATGGAGGGGATAGGTCTCTAGACTCTGATTTTCTCCTTTGCTTTTGTGTGGAGGCTGCTTCTTCTGCCCTCACCAGCCGGAGGCGGGTTGAAGGAGGGTGTTAGGGGCAGAGCTGGGCAGTAAATTGGTGGGGGAGGGCCTTCCACAGTCACACAGGGTCTGTGCCCAGAGCCCGGTGTGGGCAGTGGGTTCCTGATCCCTGTGGCCGCTCCAGGTACAGATGTTCCTGAAGGACAGCTGGATCAGCACACTGAAGGTGGCTATGCGCAGCAGCCTGCGTGACATGAGCAAGGGCTGGTACAACCTCTATGAGACTAACTGGGAAGTGTACCTCATGTCAAAGCTGCGCAAGCTGATGGAGATGGTCAGGTACATGCTGCAGGACACGCTGCGCTTCCTGGTGCAGGACTCACTTGCCAGCTTCACGCACTTCATCAGCGACGCCTGCAGCAGTGTGCTTGACTGCCCCGAGGACATGGTCTGGGGTGAAGACCTCGTGAACAGCCCCTACAGGTGGGCCCAGCAGAGCCAAGGTTGCTAATTGTTCTTGCCCAGGCCACAGTGGCAGAGCCAGAGCACCGAGCACTGCCGAGTCGTGGACCTCACGGAGAGCCTGGCTGCCCCTAGGTGGCCCTGCGGTAGTCAGACAATGTCCCACGTGCTCTGGGTGGCATTCTGGGTACCTTCATTCACTCAATTAGTCTTTGAGTTATACGGCCAACAGAGTTACTTTGAACATTTGCTGCAGACCAGGCATGGTTCTAGGGGAACCAGAGCTGCAGTTCCTGCTCTCACAGCAAGCTGTTCATGAGAAGCCATCATTTAGATTTATTAGGGACCGCAATGGATAGTGGGAGAGGAGAGCCAAGACTGGCAATATGAGAAGGAACTAGATACAGGAGGTGGAGGGACCAAGAGGCAGAGGCAGCAGTAGTGAAAGGGCTTGGGGCAATCAAGGCAGACCGGGCAGAAACTGTAGTTGCAGTAGGAAAGTGTAGGGAGCTGGATCCAGAGGGTACAGGAGAAGTCATAGAGACCAATCTCGACTGTGGGGGCTGGATTTACTCTGAGTGTGTCAGAAGCTGTCAGGAGGGCCCTGGCTGAGATCCAGGCTTGGGGCTGTTGGTGTCGTGGATGTTGAAGCCAAGGACGACGGGCCTTGCTGACTGTCCTGATGACATCAGGATCTGGTAGTGCATGTATGTGTATATGGGGGGGGGGTCCCTCCCTTTGTGAAACCCAAGGTGGTGCTTGAATGGATGTCCAGGTCTTTTTCTCTGGTTACTAGAGGATTCTGGGAAAAAGAAGGAGGGATGTGTCATGAACGGAGAAGCTCAAGAGCTATAGTGCTGGTAGGAAGGGCATAGGGTCCTCCTCGGGGCCCCTGCTTATATTCAGCCTGCCTGTGACCCCTCAGGCCCAAGAAGAATCCCCTGTTCATCATGGATCTGGTGCTGGACAGCTCAGGGGTGCATTATAGCACACCACTGGAGCAGTTTGAGACATCTCTGCTCAATATCTTCGACAAGGGCATCCTGGCCACCCACTCTGTGCCCCAGTTGGAGAAGGTAAATACTGCAGCTGGTGTGGGGGAGTGGGTGTCTTCTGCTGTGGCTGCCACTGGCTCTCTGAGCCGTGGGGTACTACCCCAAGTATCAGAGCGGTTGAACTCTGTCAGAGCATCCTACCTGGTGGACTGTATCCTCAGTCCCATTTAATCCTCACCACAAGCTGAACTGTGGTAATTATTAGCAACCCCACTTGGTGGACCTGGAGAAATTCAGTCATTAACCTAAGTCATAAAACTGTCAAGTACCAGAGTGTCCACTGCTTCCCTGCCCTTGCTGAACTAATTTTGTTGCATCCACATCTGTCCCAGGTCTCAGTCCCACCCTACCCCTGGCCTCTGTCTTCATCTGAAGAGCACACCGTAGGCTGACTTCTACCCATGGATCTGTGCTGGAAGGGCCCCACTAGGCACCACTGCTGCACAATACCCAGCTGTACACAGCCCATTCCCCACACACAAGAGCCTCCACATCTCGTCTCCCCTGTTGGACAGTCAGTGCCATCAGCACCCTGCTTGCCCCTTTTGTTCCTTCCACTGGCACTGGGCTGAGGCAGCCAGGCAGAGAAGAACATTCTCCCATAGTGGGCCTCACAGTGGCTTCCAACCTCATATTAGTACACAGGCCCCTCTAAAACATGCCACCATGAGGCCTCCCCATCCACACCTCAGCTGTCTGTGCCTGCCACACTGTCACCTACATGGTCTTTAGGCTACACTCTGGTCCTGCTTGTACTGACCTTTAGGAAGACACCCTGTCTTCACCCCCTGCCCCTGCCCACCTCAAAGTTCATCTAGCTCTGTCCCTCCTGCTAAGTGTCAGGAGGGCAACTGGAATCCTGCTCTTGTGGCCTAATTCTGTCCCTTCTCTTGCAGCTGGTAATGGAGGACCTCTTTATCACTGGGGACCCACTGCTGGAGTCAGTAGGCCTTCACGAGCCACTGGTGGAGGAGCTGCGGGCCATCATAGTTAATGCCATGCGTAAGGGCATGATCCCGCTGCGGGCCTATGCCAAGGAGTACAGAAAGTACCTGGAGCTAAACAACAGTGATGTTTCCTTCTTCCTCAAGTGCGTCCGTGTATGTGTGTACACGCATTCATATCTGAGTATGTCTATACTCTGCCTGCCTCACTGCCCTCTGACCCCACTTGTGCATGCTGTTCTCAGGGCCTACCAGACACAGTGTCCGTTGGCCCAGGAGGTGCGGGAAGTGGTGATCACTCACCTAAAGGAGAAAGAGATCCTGGACAACTCACTGCCCAGTAGCATCATCATTGGACCCTTCTACATCAATGTTGACAATGTCAAGCAAAGCCTGTCCAAGAAGTGCAAGACCCTGGCCACTTCTGTGATGGACATTCTGGCCAAGAGCCTTCACAAGGAAGTGGGCAGTGTAAGTGCTACTGCCTTGTGCCAGTGACCACAGCAATATGCACACCTCCTTGCCTACATCACATACTCCCCCTGCCGAGCAAGATGTCCTGGGCAGGGTTGGGGATGTCTAGAGACACCCAGGCTAAAGGAAGAAACAGGGAGTCACCCTGTCTTGACCTCTTCATCTCTGTGGGAGCTGTCCCCTATGGGAGGTTGCTACCTCCTCTCCTAGACTTATGGAGACCTGGGAAGGCCTCCTATGGGCACCCTGTACAGATTGTTTCACAGCACTGGGATTGTGCAATTCAGGCCTGTATGTGTTGGTGGGAAGAGGAAGTTCCAGGGTGATGTTCTTGCCCCATGGGAAACTGCAGCCTCTGGGGAACCAGCTGGGAGTATCCCTCTTGGAAAACACCACAGGACATGGCAGGACAGCTACCTGTTGGAGGCACAGGGGGCCATCAGGAGGAATGGGCCCAGAGCAGAGAAGGAAGGGGCTCACAGCCCTTCTTAGCGCCTGCCTCCCACTGCCAGATCTGTGAAGAGTTCCGCAGCATCAGCCGAAAGATCTATGAGAAGCCAAACAACATTGAAGAGCTCGCAGAACTACGAGAATGGATGAAGGGCATCCCCGAAAAACTTGGGGGGCTGGAGGTAAGGCTGGGGACCAGGGGCTGGAAGTCAGTCCAGGATGTTGGAGCATGGGGCTGGCTTTCAAAGGCTGGGTGCAGGTGGGCCAGGCTGGGAGATCAGGGGCCAAGGGGTGGAGACCCGAGGGCAAGTGTGGGTTAGGGGCAATGAGGTGGGGTATAGTAGGGCTAGGGGGCTGCACTGTCTGGGAGGCCACGCAGCCTGAAGGTGTAGGTCAGGACACAGGAATGTTGATCGTGGCCATTGGAACCCCCGCACCTGCTGCTCTGCCCCTGGCAGTCCTTCCTTTATCCCTGGCCATTCTGGAGAGCCCCTCCCAGGAGGACCTGTCCCTGGCATGATTTCCTTCACCACTGTCCATTCAGGAGCAGATTGTAAAGGTCATGGATGACTACCAGGTTATGGACGAGTTCTTTTACAGCCTTAGCCCGGAAGACTTCAATGACAAGTGAGTGGGCATGTTGACCCTGACACCAAGGAGGTGGGTGGGCAGCAGGCAGAGAGTTAAGGGTGCTGAGCTATAGTGGCCTTCAAATGTCCCACTCACAGGGCCAGGCCAGGCAGGTTTAAGGAGGCAAGTGGGTATAAGGAAATAAGTGATGCAGAATCCTCTTGGCTTAAGGAGTCCAGCTACTCCTCTGTGTGTACACACACACACACACGCTGCACCTAGAGTCCCCAGTTTGTGGGTGGAAAACGCTGAGAGAAAGCCTCCCACCCTGCACATCCTCCATGCCACAGCCACAGCCTCTCCAGAAGAGGCAAAGCCCAGCCTGGAAGGCAGCCCCTGGCTCACCAGAAACCCTCACCCAGGCCTGCCTCAGATGTGGTAATAGGCTTCAGGACCATCATGGCCTGCCCAAGAGCCTCAAGACCCTAGCAAGGCCTGCTGGTGATCAGAAGGGCCCTCCCCCCATGGCTGGAATCTCTGGGGTGGCTGCAGGAAGAAACCCCAAATTCCATAGACCTCCCAGTCGGCCAGGCAGACAGAGTTGGTCTAATGTGAAGGGAGCTGGCCTGGTGGCCCAAGGGGGTCGCCAAGGACAGTGAGGCTAGAGACTGGGAAAGGCTCCGGTCATCTCGGGGCCTAAGATGGAGCTTGGCCTCTCTCATTTCCCTCACGCTCTTGCCCTTGCATCCTGCACAACTGATCTACATGTCACTGGATGGACACCATAGCTTCCAGAGGGCAGGGCTGGGGTTGCTGCCTCCTCGGGATGGCAGTGGCTTCCTTTCAGTTCACTTGGACTTCCCAGTTGGATGCTACCTGAATCCTCCATCCCACTGTCTCCCATGCCCGCTGCCGACCTTTTCCACCCCACCATCTCAGAATTCCCCCAACTCCAACCATTGTTCCATCCAGATGGGCTGCCAGCTTCTGGCCATCTAAGATCCTCGCACAGATAGGCATAGTGCAGCATCAGCATATCGAGGATGAGGAGAAGTTCCGCAAGATCCAGATCATGGATCAGAACAACTTCCAGGAGAAGCTGGAAGGCCTGCAGGTGGGACTTGACTGAGGGCTCCGGGTTAGGACTGCTCTGCACCACACACAGACACACAAACCATGCTGCAGGTCTGGCCGCACTTCCTATGCATGGAACACACTGTGTCACAGTGTGACGGACAAGTGGACAGATGAGCAAATAATGGCTGAAAGAATGAACTGAAAGATCAAGGATTTCCTGGGCAACAGTCTCCAGAAATACTGAGAGGAGAGGGGTCCAGCTCTTCTGTTGTAGGGGCCCCAGTGGGCAATAGACAGTATAACAGATGCCCTCTCACCAGTCTTGCCATGTCACCAGTGGGGCACTTGGCCTGCCTATGACAGGATAACAACCTGTGCATCCCAGAACTATCGAATTACAGCTGGGAGGGGTGAAGGTCCACAGGTTGGGTTCCCTGGATATGTGTATCCAAATGCACGGGCTGACCCTTGCCCCTTGGCCTTCAGCTGGTGGTAGCTGGCTTCTCTGGCCATGTAGAGATCACACGAGCACATGAAATTGCCAATGAGGTGCGGCGGGTCAAGAAGCAGCTGAAGGATTGCCAGCAGCTGGCGACGCTCTACAACAACCGCGAGCGCATCTTTGGCTTGCCCATCACCAATGTAGGCCTCCCACTGACATTCGGCCCCCTCCTTTCCCCAGGCCTTGAAGCAGCTTGTGTCTGCACCCACATCAGAGCCCGGCTCTGAGGAGGGAGGGCTCTGGCATGACAGGGGCAGGACTGGGCAGACTACAAAAGGGAAGAAACACCACCTTGGCTGATAACGGGTTAAAGAGACTTGGGAACCACACAGGGGGCCTCTGAGGTTCAGCCCAGGCCTTACTTTATAGCTCAAAGGCCAGAGCCGGGGGTGGGCTTGGAGTCAGGCACAGATATAGCAGCCAGGGTGAGGGAGGTAGAAGAGTAAAGGGTCCAAGGAAGGGCAGCATGGAGAAGGCCTCAGGGCATTCCACACCAGCCCCAGCCCTGTCCTCTGGCCCTGCAGTATGAGAAGCTCTCCAGGATGGTGAAGGAGTTCCAGCCCTACCTGGACTTGTGGAGCACAGCCTCTGACTGGCTGCGCTGGTCCGAGAGCTGGATGAATGACCCCCTGTCAGCCATCGACGCTGAACAGCTGGAGAAGAATGTCATTGAGTCCTTCAAGACAATGCACAAGTGTGTGAAGCAGTTCAAGGATATCCCGGGTAGGTGACCAAGTCAACCATCCTTTTCTTCCCGGCCTGTGCCAGCCGCCTCTCACACCCATCTGCCCTCCCCGCAGCCTGCCAGGAAGTAGCCTTAGACATCCGGGCCCGTATCGAGGAGTTCAAGCCATACATCCCACTGATCCAGGGGCTGCGCAACCCTGGAATGCGGATCCGCCACTGGGATATACTGTCCAACGAGATCAGCATCAACGTCAGGCCCAAAGCCAACCTGACCTTTGCCCGCTGCCTCGAGATGAACCTGCAGGACCATATCGAGAGTATCAGCAAGGTGGCTGAGGTGGCTGGCAAGGAGTATGCCATCGAGCAGGTGGGCACTCATCAGCAGGTTCACCCTGTATCCCAGCCCTTGTGTAATAGCCACTTGGAAGGATGACCGTAACAGGCCCATACCTTTGGCTGTTGTGCCCAGAGAGTGAGGTGCATTCTATTAAGAGAGTTAATGTACATGGTGTGCTGGGCATGGTGCCCACCACTGCTATTATTCCTCAGCTGCCCCTCCCAGTTTCAATAGCAGATGGCTACCATAAGAGTTAGGGAGGTTGGGCCAGAGGGTTAGCTCAGTGGTTCCAGCACCTGCCTCGCAAGCGCAAGGTCCTGAGTTCGATCCCCGGTAACCACATATAATGCTGGGTGTGGAGACTCACACCTACCAACAATCAACACCGCATACCACAATGCTGGGCGTGGTGGCTCACGCCTATAATCCCAGCACTCGGGAGGCAGAGACAGGAGGATTTGCTGAGTTCGCAGCGGCTTGCCTGGGCACCATAGTGAGCTCAGGGCCAGCCTGAACTACAAAGCGAGACCCTGTCTCAAAAAAAAAAAAAAAAGAGTTAGGGAGGTTCAGCAATTGGCCAAGGTGACACAGCCAGTAGGTGTCAGAGCTGATACCGAAGCCTGCACTCCTACCTGGCAGCTTTGCTGCCTCCCAGTGTGTGTGTGTGTGTAAGTGTGTTACGCACGTGCAGCAAATACGTGAGAGTGGGTTAGACCTGGATTCAGACAGGAGTCCACAGACACCTTGTTGACCAGGTGAGCTGAGAATATTTTCCAGAGGGGCATACGTGGAGGTCATGGCCAGGTAGTGTCTCTTCCTCCCTGCCCAGTGACTGGATAGACAGCATGATGACCAGCCCCTTCCCAGGACCCAGCCTTGATTCACCCCATTCTCAGGCGCTGGACAAGATGGAGAAGGAGTGGTCAGTCATCCAGTTCAACGTGCTGCCCTACAAAGACACTGATACCTACATCCTTAAGAGTCCAGATGAGGCTTCACAGCTGCTCGATGACCACATCATCCTGACCCAGAGCATGTCCTTCTCCCCCTACAAGAAGCCCTTTGAGCAGCGTATCAGCTCCTGGGAGACCAAACTGAAGCTGACCCAGGTGAGCCCTTCTCTCTGCCCTTCCCTCAGCCCTCCTCGCCCTCCTCCGAACTCACTGCCAGGAGCATCTGGATGGGCCTGTGTTCACCAAGCTCCTGGCTCTGTTGCAGAGCCTCCTTTCAGAAAAGAATGACTTGACTGGATGAGTCTGCCTTGTCTGTGGGCCTTACTACTTACTGAAAAGGGCAGTTAGGGCTGTGGAGAGGGCAGCATTTAGTTTTGAAATATGGCTGCCATCAGACCTCTGAAGGACTCTCTCAGCTCAGGATGGTCAGAACTCCAGTACTGGAATTTGGGGGCTGGACACCAGAAAGCTCTAGAGTTCCACGCCCTTTCTCTACCTGCCCACTCCTATCTCAGGTGGAGCTCCCTTGGTGGCATGGGACAGGGCACTGGGGCCTAGCCTGCCTCAGGCTCCAGGGCCAGAAGCCCAGGCTGCAGCAGATTCCTGGAGCACAAGCCTAAAGGTGTCTCATAGTCCTTTTCTTGGGGCTTCCCTGGGAGCTGTCTGGAGACCTCCCGTGGAGGCTGAAACTAACTGAAAGGGTTTACCATAAGCACCTGCCTCCATGCACCTAGAGGTACTTGACCTGGGCAGCCTTGTCCCTGGGTCTCCCTCTTTTCCACTGGGGCACTGTCCCTATCTCCCACCTCCTCCAGGACTCAGCCCCAGCACTGGCAAGTCCTTCCGGTCCTGTTGCACAGTGCTCCACCGAGGTGCTCTGTCAGGGCCTCTGACCCTGGCCCGCACACCTGCTAGGCCCCTGGGGACTCAGAAGGAATTGGGCCCTGAGAGGACATGGGCTTCTTGAGGGCAGGAGCTGTATCCTCTTTTAGCTCCTCCTCGTACCTTTCAGTCCTGGCACAGGCCCGATGTAGATGTTGGTGCACGAGTCCTAAAGTAGAGGTTTGAATGAATGGGTCTACACAGCAGAGAGAAGACACAGATAAAGGTGGAGTGGGGAAGTGGCAGGCAAAGGGGGATGTGGCTCATTTCGAGGACTGATTTTCAGAGGGCAGCTCAAACTCAACTCCCAACTAACCTCAAATAATCCCAGTTGGGGTCACAGACCTGAGGGTGATTCCTGGGGACTTTCCTGGGTCACCTCAGTGTGCTAGTTTGAACATGGCCTCTCACAGGCAAATGTGGTGGCCCTGGGTCCTTTAGAGGTGTGGGGTTTCTCTGGAGGGACAGAGCCCCAACAACTCCGTTCTGTGGAGTTCCATGCCCATGGCAACATCCAGAAGTGTCTCCAGGGACTGGTACCCCGATCAGCACTCTGTGGAGGTGGAGCATCTTGTCATGGGCGTCAAAACGCAGTTTGAATGCTGAGGCCTTGACGGTCCCCCTCGGCTGCCCTGCCCACCCCGTCAGGAGGTGCTAGAGGAGTGGGTGAACTGTCAGCGCTCCTGGCTCTACCTGGAGCCCATCTTCAGCTCTGAGGACATCACACGGCAGCTGCCTATGGAGAGCAAGCGCTACCAGACCATGGAGCGGATCTGGAGGAAGATAATGAGGAATGCCTACGAGAATCGTGAGGCGAGCCCAACCCCTGAGGGCCCTGGTCACACTGTGGGGACGAGAGCACAAGTCCCAGGCTTTGGTCATAGCCCGTCCTTGGGAGTGGGTTCCCCAGTCCCAGAGGTGCTCCTCAGTAGCCGGGCGTGGTGGTGCCACATGCCCGTAATCCCAGCATGTTGGGAGGCTGAGGCAGGAGGTTTGCAAGTTTAAGGTCAGCCTGGGCAATTCAGCAGCTTAGTGAGACCCTGTCTCAAAATAAAAAATAAATAAACAACAGTAATGGTTTTTCTCTTGGAGGGCTATAGTCCACATTAGATTTTAGCCCTGTTTTTTTTTTTTTTTGTTTTGTTTTTTTTGAGACAGGGTCTCGCTGTGTAGTTCAGGCTGGCTCTAAGCTCACTATGTAGCCTAGGCAAGCTTCAAACTCAGCAATCCTCCTGCCTCTGCCTCCCGAGTGCTGGGATTACAGGCATGAGCCACCACGCCCAGCACTGTGATATGTGGTGTTGATTGCTGGTGGGCATGAGTCTCCACGCCCAGCATTATATGTGGTTTCCGGGGATTGAACTCAGGACCTTGTGCTTGCGAGGCAGGCGCCGGAACCACTGAGCTAACCCTCCGGCCTTTTTTTTTGCTTTTTGAGACAGGGTCTCGCTTTGTAGTTCAGGCCGGCCCTGAGCTCACTATGGTGCCCAGGCAAGCCGCCACGAACTCAACAATCCTCTTGTCTCTGCCTCCTGAGTGCTGGGATTACAGGCGTGAGCCACCACCTCCGGCATTGTGGTATGCGGTGTTGATTGCTGGTGGGCGTGTCTCCACACCCAGCATTATATGTGGTTATCAGGGATCGAACTCAGGACCTTGCATTTGCGAGGCAGGTGCCAGAACCACTGAGCTAATCCTCCGGCCCACCTAGCCCTGTTTTTGACCTTGGAATTTTCCTGTCTGGATGAGGTAGCAGAGCTGAGGGAGGCAGCCCCTGGATTGGGGATAGTTTTGCTGTCACTTCCTTCCCGAGTCCCTTCAAGGTCCCTGGAAGGGGGGCACCCTGGCGAGCCTGCCTGGCTGCTCTCAGGGGCTCACAACCCTTCCCTGCCTGGCCCGGCCTGCAGGTGATCAACATATGCTCCGACCAGAGGCTGCTGGACAGCCTCCGAGACTGCAACAAGCTGCTGGACCAGGTGCAGAAGGGCCTCAGCGAGTACCTGGAGACCAAGCGCAGCGCCTTCCCCAGGTGGGCACATTGCCCTACCCACCGGTGGGGCGCCATGGCCCATACCCACCTTGTCAGCATCTGCTCATGAGGCAGGGGCCCCGAGTGCCCTGTAGGAAGGAGCACTAAGACTCCAGGCCCAGGAAGCCTGCCTGACCCCTCACCTGTTCCCTGGCAGATTCTACTTCCTGTCAGATGATGAGCTGCTGGAGATCCTATCCCAGACAAAGGATCCCACTGCAGTGCAGCCCCACCTGCGCAAGTGCTTTGAGAACATCGCTCAGGTGTGTAGCTCAGCTGGAACACCCCCAGGGACAACACCTCTCCCCTGTGCCATGCCCTCTCGGTGAGGACAAGGTAGCAAGTGAGAATCCTAGTCCCCAGTGACACGCCCAGGGCACGTGGAAAGATCTAGTACGGAAG
This sequence comes from Thryonomys swinderianus, assembly GCA_004025085.1. Lineage (NCBI taxonomy): Eukaryota > Metazoa > Chordata > Mammalia > Rodentia > Thryonomyidae > Thryonomys > Thryonomys swinderianus. The sequence goes on along the minus strand of PVIC010001836.1, from coordinate 58,770 downwards.
TCCCCTCTGCTTGGGACTGGGAGGCCTTGGCTTCTGATTCACTCGGTGCTCCCTGTCCTAGCATTCTGACGACTTGCTACCCTCTTCACACAGGCCCGAGCAGGACAAGGACACTCAGAACAGGCCGGGCTTCCTTCCCCAAGTGGCTGCTCCAGACCAGGCCTGGCTGGGACCAAGCCATAGCTGGGGAGCTGTAGGCCTGTGGTCGGGGAAAGCCCAGCCCCGACATGCCCAGGCCCTCTGAGCAGAGCTGGCTCCTAAAGTGGACGGCACCTGGGGCTGGGGTCAGCCTTCAGCAGGGGCCCGCATCTCTGGCATGTCCAGGTAACCCTGCTCTCGTCCCTGCCTCCCACAGCTGAAGTTCCAGGACAATCTGGAGATCACACACATGTACTCTGCTGAAGGGGAGGAGGTGCAGCTGTCCTCCTCCGTCTGTCCCTCCAGCAATGTGGAGGACTGGCTGCGGGAGGTCGAGCTCAGCATGAAGGCCAGCGTGCGCAGCATTATCGAGAAGGCCATCCTAGCCTACCCCAAGGTGGGCTCCTGCTCGGCGCCTCTGTCTACTCCTGCCTCTTCCTCCTCCTCGTCCTCAGGCTACAGCTAGCCACTGCAAGGGCCCTGGGGGCTCAGGCAGGAACCTGAACTTTTCTCTCCACACACATTGGGGAAAATGAGATTCACTTCTACTGAGGATTGTAAACCCCATTAGGTTTATGCACTGGCCATGCTCCGGGTTCTCTCGGCTGCTCCACCAGCCAGGCTGCACGGAAGTCCCATCCTTGAGGCCTTCAATTTTCTGCTCTAGCATGTGATGGCACAGGGAGCCAAGTCAGGACTTGAACCCATACCATATTTCCTGCTCCAAGGTCTCATCTACTGAAGAAAAGATGATGTTTGTCCACCTGCCAGGGTGCCAGTGCTTATGATTCTCTTTCTTTAGGGAAGAATTAACAATTTGGCTGGGCGTAGTGGCTCAGGCCTGTAATCCCAGCACTCGGGAGGCAGACACAGGAGCATTGCTGAGTTTGAGGCTTGTCTGAGCTACATAGTGAGCTAAGGGCCAACCTGAACTACAAAGCAAGTGAGACCCTGTCTAAAAATATATATATATATTAACAATTTGGACCCAGAGCACAGACCATGTTCAAGGGAAGAAGACAGGAGGAGTTAGGGCTGGCAGTGCCTGAGTCATCCTGCCATGTTGTCTTCCCAGATGCCCAGGACCCAGTGGGTTCTGAGCTGGCCCGGCCAGGTGACCATCGCTGGCTGTCAGACCTACTGGACCATGGAGGTGGCACAGGCTCTGGAGAATGGAGCCCTTAGCAACCGCCTGTTTCCCCAGCTCTCCAGGCAGGTGGGTATAAAGACCATCACTTCTGTCAGGAGAGCCATTCTGTCCAGGAACTCTTCCACACACTGAGCCTAAAAGAGGCCTGAGGTCAGGTCCAAAGGGCAGAGGGTCAGGCACCCCTGAAAGAAGTGCTCTGATGGTCACCGAGGGAGCCCCATGCCCAAGTCCCTACTGTACCATCCCTCAGGCTCCACGCCAGACTCCCTTGCTCTCCCTGAAGGAAGTGAGGTGGTGTGCGTGAGTGTATAAGAAGAGAGATGGCATGCATGTGCTTCTGCTTTTATTAACCTCCCTCCCAGGCCTAGACCTTCTTCCCTTGTCACACCAGATGGTCAGAAGCCTTTGGGAGAGAGTGTAACTCGTGCCAGAAGCCCACTCTCTGTGCAGTGGAGGGGACCCCCTCTGAGTCCTGGATCTCTGATAGTGCCCCCCATTCCTGCAGCTCAGTGACCTGGTAGCCCTGGTCCGGGGAAAGCTGTCCCGCATGCAGCGGGCAGTGCTATCAGCATTAATTGTCATTGAGGTCCATGCCAAGGACGTGGTGAGCAGGCTGATAAAGGAGGACGTGATCAGTGTGAATGACTTCGAGTGGATCTCACAGCTCAGGTGAGGCTATGGGGGCCACTTGGGACCAGAGCAGCCGCCAGGGCAGGACCAGGGACAGGTGGACAGTCAGCAACAGACCTGTCCCTGCCTTCCAGGGCACAGGACAAGTTGGGCGGGGGGATCTCAATGCCCTCATTCCCCAAAAGAACCCCTCTCTAACTAAATACCTGCCAGGTGGCCTGTGGCCCCATGACCAGGAGCTCATCTCGTCTCTCCACGCTGCCAGGTACTACTGGACAAATAACGACCTGTACGTCCGGGCTGTGAACGCTGAGTTCATCTATGGCTATGAGTACCTGGGCAACAGCGGGAGGCTGGTGATCACACCCCTCACCGACAGGTGAGGGTCACCTGCCCCAGATGAGTCATGAGAGGGAAGTCAGTCTCACGTGGGTCCAAAGCGAAGCTCCACAGGGTCATGGAATGGGCAGGGAGAGCGCTGGGCAGATAGCCTTTGGCTCCAATTGTGACCCCAGCAGCTGGCACTGGGCACACCCAGGTCCTAGAGGAGGAGGCTCCCCAGGGCTGGGAGTCCTCAGAAAGATGGTGTCCCCCATGGGTGTGCCCGGACATGAGCAGCCTGTACCACCACCTCCTCTCACTCCTGCAGGTGCTATCTGACCCTGACCGGAGCCCTGCACCTCAAGTTTGGAGGTGCCCCAGCTGGCCCAGCAGGCACAGGGAAAACAGAGACCACCAAAGACTTGGGCAAGGCCTTGGCCATACAGACAGTTGTGTTCAACTGCTCTGACCAGCTCGACTTCATGGCCATGGGGAAGTTCTTCAAGGGCTTGGCCAGGTGAGGCTGGGTATGAAGGTGGCAAAAACAGGACAAGAAGCTGAGCTGCCCCTCAGGGGAGGGTGAGGTGAGGACACTGCCCGAAAGGGAGCTCACAGAGTGGTAGAGGGAACAGGAGTCAGGGCTTAGCCCCGGTGGGCACTGGAGTGGCAGGTAGACCGAGCTGCTAGGGACTCCTCCCCATGGCGTCAGAGGGAGCCCTTGGAGGGGGTGACAGTGTGGCTCTGGACGTGTCCCCTTCCCGCATTCTGGCCTCGCCTAGCGCCGGGGCCTGGGCCTGCTTCGACGAGTTCAACCGCATCGACATCGAGGTGCTCTCCGTAGTGGCGCAGCAGATCACCACCATCCAGAAGGCACAGCAGCAGCGGGTGAGCCTTGGGCCACACAGGGCGCTCCCCACTGCCCTCTGCACCACCCTGGTCACAATCCTGCACAGCACAGCTCATGGGGTGAGAAGCCAGCCCCTCGTCTCCCTGTCCGCTCAGCACCACCCTTGCCAGGTGGGATCTAGCAGGCTCTCGCAGCCAAGCAGGAAGCTTTACATCCTTACCACAGTCTGTGGGCAGCTCCTGGGCCAACTCATGGCAGATAAAGGGAGATGGTGCTGTACCCTGACTCTCAGGGAAAGCCTAGGGATTGGCTTGCTGCTTGCTCAGTGTAGCCAGGGATCTTAGCCTGGGGTCAGGAGCTGAGAGACTGCAGACAACCCCATGTAGTCAGGGTTGGGCTTCCCTAAGTCTAGGCAGACCAGCAGCAGGAATTAGGGTGGAGGGGTTGGGAAACAGGAATGTGTGGAGCCCTTAGGGAGACTAGAGCCATCACCCAGAGACCTGAGTCTCAGGCCAGATCCTGAGGGAGGATCCACCCCATGATCAGAATATCCAGTCCTAGCCCACAGGCTGCTGCCTGGACAGAGTACCAGCAGGGTATGAGCAGGCCCATCCAGAGGAAGCGATAGGTGGAGGTCTCCTCCTCCAGGTGAGACAACGTCCCTCCCCCACAGGTGGAACGCTTCATGTTTGAAGGCGTTGAGATCCCACTTGTGCCATCCTGCGCAGTGTTTATCACCATGAACCCCGGATATGCTGGCCGTACTGAACTGCCTGACAATCTGAAGGCAAGTTCGGGTCCAGGTGGCCAGGCAGGCTGGAGCTCTGGCCTGGGCTCTGAGGTGCTTGGACATCAGAGGCCGTGGTTCTCTAGGGGAGCAACCTGCCTGGGTCCTAAGGCCCTGCTCCACCCAGAGAGGAGAAGCCCCAAGCCTATCCTCAGGACCCTAGGGAAGTCATGGGCTGCCCATGCCCATGAGGATCATCTGACTGGAGCTGCTGGGCTGCCCTTGCAGGGGGTAGGGAGCCAGGAACCAAGAGGGGCTGTCTCCTGGGTGCTACCAGGAGGTAGGTTCAGATCAACCCAAGGACCTATTTCTAATGGCCCAGGCTGTCCAGCTACAGGGCAGGGGAAGGCCAGCCGTGGTATAGGTGGTACAGAGGGGATCCCAGCATTAGCTTGGGCAGGGAGATGAAGCTACCTTCTGAGGGCTACACAGTCCAAAGAGTGGGCGGGCTGGGTGGGGGGGTGAGGCCTGCCCTCCATTCACATGTGTGTCACCTGCACAGGCACTCTTCCGCCCTGTGGCCATGATGGTTCCGGATTATGCCATGATTGCCGAGATCTCCCTCTACTCCTTTGGCTTCAGTGAGGCGAGAGTGCTGGCCAAGAAGATCACCACCACCTTCAAGCTGTCCTCCGAGCAGCTTAGCTCCCAAGTGAGGCCCAGGCGCTTCCTGGAGTCGGGGCAGCTTAACACCCAGACTTTCCTTTTGATCATCCATACATACATACACACATACATGCACACATGTGCACTCCAGTGAAATAACTCTCCTTGATGGTTCTAAAGATGCACTCAGCCCTTCGCAATGCGGTGATGAGCCACAGTCAAGCCCAGTGTCCTCACACAACTTTGAAATCAAGATCTGTGTGACATGTGTTGGGCTGTGGGGTCCAGTCTAGGGTAGCTGGGATGGTCTGGCACAGAGGCAAACTGAAACATGGAATTAGTTCTTGTAAGCCTGTTACATAATGTGGAGAGACAGCTAGCAGGAAAAGCTACAGCATTGAGGCCTGAGGGTTGGGTCTGAAGAGAAGTTGCAGAGAATATTAGTAAGAAACTGAGAGGCTGAGGCCAACCCCTGTGTTGCACCCACAAGAAACTCCTTCATGTGCTTTTTCAGCACAATTTGAATCCCTCCCTCCCCTTGCCACTGTTCTGGGGCTACATCCTTAGCAGTGACCAAGGCAGAGTGGATCAGGTGAGCAGAATAGGTAACCGATGAAGCCAGAGGGTATTGGGATGGTGATATGGAGGTTGTCTGAGGAGCCCAGGGGAAGGGCTCCTAGCCCAACTGGAGCATGCAGATGGGTAGGCAGGGGAAGCTGCAAACTGGGTAAAGAAGCATGGCTCATTACCAGATAGGAGGCAAAGTGTGCCAGGCACAGAAACACCACCCACCCATGCCCCCTTCTGCACGGTGTCAACAGGATCACTATGACTTCGGAATGAGAGCCGTGAAGACTGTGATATCGGCTGCTGGGAACCTCAAGCGAGAAAACCCCAGCATGAATGAGGTGAGTTCTGTCCAGCAGGGGTCTGGAGAGAGGCTCCAGGGGGCCTGGAGGCAGCTGGAGGAGCGCCTGCCCTTCTGTCCTGAGGCCTTTGCGGGCACCTGCTGCAGGAGCTGATCTGCCTCCGGGCCATCCGGGATGTGAACGTGCCCAAGTTCCTGCGGGAAGACCTCAAGCTCTTCTCAGGGATCATATCCGACCTGTTCCCCACCATCAAGGAGGAGGACACTGACTACGGCATCCTGGACAAGGCCATTCGCAAGGCCTGTGAGACAAGTAACTTGAAGGATGTAAATGGTGAGCCATAGTCCCTGCCTTCCTACAGCCCAGGATGCCTCAAACAGGGCTGCCTGTGGCCACTTCAAAGTCCCAGGCAGAAGACAAGAACAGGGCAGTGCTGTGCTCACACCTGGTCACATGTGCATGTACTCAGGGTCTCACTTAAGCAGCCCATGCACCTGCCAGCTAATGGGAAACAGGTGTTGCCCCCTTTCTGAAATCTCAGATGTAAGAGTGCCTGCCCACGTGAAGAGCAGTGCCATCTCAGTATTGCCCCTCCAGTGCAGCCTCTTGCTGACAGAGGCCCTCCTTGGCCTTTCTCAGTGGCCTAGGAAGGTGAGGAACTGTGCCCAGCCCTCTCCTGGTACTCTCTGCTACTCCTCAGCTCCACTCACAGCTCTAATGCTTCTTTCTCAGGCCACCTGTGCCCAGGCCCCAGGAGGCTTGTGGAACAAGACTTTTCTCACCCTCACTGCCTTCAGTTAGCTCTGCCACTGCTTAGCTGATTGGACCCATCTCTTTAGCAGACCCCAGAACCTACAATTGGTAGAGTCACCACCCCTTTAGGCTGAAGCAGTGTACTCATGTCATTCCCTGTCGTGCGCCAGCCCGTTTGCCCACAACTGGCAGCTGTCCCTAAAGCTCCCCAAATCTACAGATTTATTGTTGTTGTTATTATTGTTTGAGACAGGGTCTTACTTCATAGTTCAGGCTGGACCTGAATTTACTGTGTAGCCCAGGCAAGCCTCAAACTCATAGCAATCCTCCTGCCTCTGCCTCCTGAGTGCTGGGATTATAGGTGTGAGCCACCACGCCTGGCAATTTGGTATGTGGTACTGATTGCTGGTGGGTGTGAGTCACCACACCTGGTGTTGTTGTATGTGGTTACTGGGGATTGAACCAGGGACCTTGTGCTTGCTAGGCAGCCACCCGAACCACTGAGCTAAATCTCTGGCCCAAACCTACAGTTTTGTTCCTGCAGTTGTGTCTTCTTTGCAACATGTACTTACTCTGGGTGGTGCTCTCAGCAAATTTGGGACAGAAGCTGACCGAAGAGTTTATGACAGGTGACTCCGTGTAGGCCTGTGACAGCTGACCAACCAAAGGGGATTAGGAATGGGTTAGTGGCTGGCATCCCAGGAGCTTCTGCCTCTGTACTGGGCTCTGTGCTCAGGGCTTCTGCTGCTCCTACCTATGAGGGAGGTGCCACCAGAATCCTCATTTTACAGAGGAGAAAACTGAGGCTCAGGGAATAAAAAGATTCACCCAAGGTCGCAGGAGCCAGAGACAGAGCTCTGACTCTCAGCTCCCCTGCCTCGTCACCCAGGCTTCCTGACCAAGTGCATCCAGCTCTATGAGACCACAGTAGTGCGGCACGGCCTCATGCTTGTTGGACCCACAGGCTCTGGCAAGAGTACCGTAAGTGGCGAGCAGCCTCGTGCCTGGGAAATGAGCTGAGGAGGGGCGATGCCACTCGCTGAGGTTCTGGCCTCCTTTCATACCTCCTTGGCTTGCTAGAACATCCCTTCCACTTCCTGGGGATCCAGGAAGGTCACTCTTGGATGCCCATCTCCCTAGTGTTACAGAGTTCTGGCAGCCGCCCTGACATCGCTGAAAGGGCAGCCATCCATCAGTGGCGGTGTGTATGAGGCTGTCGACTACTACGTGCTCAACCCCAAATCCATCACAATGGGCCAGTTGTATGGGGAATTTGACCTGCTCACCCATGAGTGGTGAGTAGCTCCCATCTCCCCTTCCGGGACTACTCTGCTCCAGGCCCTAGAGGTAGTAAGCGGGCTCTGGGCCCTTCGATCCCTCCCTTGACCTAAAGCCAGGTTGGGAGCTCAGGCCTAGTCCTGAAATTCTATCTCTTATCCCTTTCCTGCTGTATGCTGATGACCACCCTCCATTCTTTCCCTTGGTTCCTTCCTCTGTGTACTGAGGTTGATGATGTTATCATAATGGTAAAACAAGGATGAGCTGAACACCTGGAAAGTGCCCAGAACAGTGTCTGGCACATAGTAAGCTGTTAGTGGATGGCTGTGGTCATTGCTCTGAGAGGGCCTAAGATGTGCTTTTCGAGTAAATGCATTAAACTGGGAGAAGAACAACTAGATAGAGACTCCTGGAACATCACCCCTGAGGGGTTTTTTCCCCCTCTGGAGCTGTTCTTTGTCCAAAGAAGAGGCTCCATTCTCGTACCGCTGTCTGCTTGGCTGCAGTAGCAAGACTGTTCAGGGGATGAATACCAGGAAGGTAGAGTCCACCATCTTTCTCAATGTGGGCCTGTACTGCTTCCTGCATTTCCAGTGAAAGGTCTCACCACGCCTCCTCCAGGCTGTTATGGGGTGGCTAGAGGACCTGTAGGTCAGGCCAGAAAAAAGTATTTAATGGCACCTTTCAAAGCACAAGGAGGACTTTATTCAGGTTTATTACCTGGGGCCATGGCAACCAGATCGTGCCATGGGCGAGGGAGATCGGGCTCAACTCTGAACGAGGAGTAGGATCCGAGTCTGTGGCCAGAGAATTACTCATAGGACACAGTGGTGATAAGAGAGATGCTAAACTAACTATGCAGGATTCTTGCTAGAGACAAACCAGGTGGTTAGACTCACCTGGGAGAAGTGCAAGATGAGGAATCTCATAAGGCATCAAAGTGGACCCAGCACCCAGCCTAAATGGACTTAGCAGGGCTCTCTGCCGAAGCTAAGGGCACAAGTGAACACAGAAGAAGGTTGGGGAGTTTAACTAAAGTTCAGCCAGGTAGAGGATCTTTGTTGCTCCCACCAACCCTTGTTCGGCATGTGGACCCTCTGAAGTCGGAGGCTCCTTAGTTCCATAGCAGGGCCTGGCCTTTCTCTAGTTCTTTCCTCCTCCCGGCATCCTGTGCTCATGACAACATCCATGTCTGTCATGGCCCCTCTGCTCAGTTCCCTTTTTCCTGTCAGGATGCCATCATTTACATTTCTTTACTGTGACTTCTTGTGGATTGAGCAGGGAAGAGATATAAATAAGCACATTTTCAGTGTATAACGCTACAGCAAAAAGTCTCAGTTTTCCTATTACAATTTGTTTTTTTTGTTTTTTTTTTTTTAGACAGGGTCTTGCTTTGTAGTTCAGGCTGGCTCTGAGCTCACTACGTAGCCCAGGCAAGCTTCGAACTCAGCAATCCTCCTGTCTCTGCCTCCCGAGTGCTGGGATTACAGGCATGAGCCACTACACCCGGCACTGTGGTATGTGGCATTGATTGCTGGTGGGCATGAGTCTCCAGCCCAGCATTGTATGTGGTTTCCGGGGATCGAACTCAGGACCTTGCGCTTGTGAGGCAGGCGCCGGAACCACTGAGCTAACCCTCTGGGCCTACAATTTGTTTGTTTGTTTGTTTTTAAATGAAGATACTGAAGGAGAAAAAAAGTGAAGATTGGGGCCAATTGCACAGCCAGGCTTGCCTGGGAGCCAGCTGTGCCAGCCCTGTCCTCCTTGGTGCCTGCAGGACAGATGGGATTTTCTCTTCCCTCATTCGCGTGGGGGCCATCGCTTCTGACACCAACAAGAAGTGGTACATGTTCGATGGGCCGGTGGATGCTGTCTGGATCGAGAACATGAACACGGTGCTGGACGACAACAAGAAACTGTGCCTCAGCTCTGGGGAGATCATCAAGCTCACAGAGGTGTGCCCACCTACCCACCCATACAGCTTCCCACAATGGGCCAGGCCCAGAAGCCAGGTGATGCTGGCCATTCTTAATCCCCTCTACCCCTGCTTATGGAGCCATCACCGGGTCACCCAGCAGAGCTTAGGCCCCACTCCCCATGCTCCTCTCCCCAACCCTGAAGGCCTCCTCTCAACCCTGTCCTGCGTCAGTTTGGCACTGACCCTTTAGCCACTTCCTGTGGCACTAAGCCCAAGGCCAGAACAGTTGCCCAGTGCCCCCCACTGATACTGACTCACACCTCCCTGGCCTACTGAGCTAATCCAACCTGGACCATGCATCCACTAGGGATGGTAGCACACCAATGTTGGAGGGCAGGGGCAAATCTTGCCCACAGGTGCCCACATGGTATGTGAGGAATAGTTCTTGAGAAAGAGGGCCATAGCCTGGGCATGAGAGCATTCTGTGGCATGTACCCCACGCGGGGAGGAGGTGAGAGGTTCTGCAAGAACCTGGCAATCACTATAGACCTGTGCACGTGGTGGGGCCCTGAAGCAGAGGAGACAGTCCCTGTCGGATTTCCCAGACTGGTCAGAGAACCTTGGCTCCTCCTCCGGATCCAGGGAGGACTCATTACCAGCTGAGGCACCGGAAACTCCTGTACCCACACCTAGCCCTGCTCTCAGGTCCCTCTGCCTGGATGGGCAGCCCCCCCCCGCCACTTCTCCCTGGCTCTACACTTTCCTTGGCTCCGAAGACCGACAGACAGCTGGCCCATTGACTTGGTGTGTTTTGGTACCAGGCGATGACCATGATGTTTGAGGTGCAGGACCTCGCGGTGGCCTCCCCGGCCACGGTGTCCCGCTGTGGCATGGTGTACCTGGAGCCCGGCATCCTGGGGCTCATGCCCTTCGTTGACTGCTGGCTAAAAAAGCTTCCCGCCTTCATTAAGTCCTATGAGGAACAGTTCAGGATGCTCTTTGTCAGCTTTCTAGAGGTAAGTGAGGCCACAGTGCAGCCAGCCAGGTAGGTGGCCGAGTGCTGTCTCTACCAGCCATTTAAGCCGGGTACTCACTCCCTACAGGAGTCCATCGCCTTCGTTCGTTCCTCTGTGAAAGAGGTGATTGCCTCAACCAATGGCAACCTGACCATGAGCTTCCTCAAGCTGCTCGACTGTTTCTTCAAGCCCTTTCTGCCAAAGGAGGTATCATTCCAGGCAGTGGCACTGCTTCCCTCTTGCCCCTGCTCTGCTGCCGGGCTCCTCGTGGGCCCTGAATCCCAGGTCTGTCTTCCTGGAGCAAAAATAAGATAGGCTCAGTGTAGGCCATGGAGTACTCAGTCCAGTGTGTTACAGAGAGGCAAAGCCATGACCTTGTCCCACCTCACTTCCTCAGGCCACCCAGTGCTCTCCCCAGGTTCACCTGATGCTGTTCTCTCTGTCCCCAGGGCCTCAAGAAGATATTCCCTGAAAAGCTGAGTCGCATCTCAGAGCTGATAGAACCCTGGTTCATCTTCGCCCTGGTCTGGAGTGTAGGTGCCACAGGAGACAGCCACAGTCGCTTCAGCTTCAGCCACTGGCTCAGGATCAAGATGATAAAGGAGAATGTGAGGCAGCACCCCTAGGCCCGGCCACCCAGAGCCAGGAGGAGGCACCATGCTGGGTCTCACAAACTGTTGCCTCCTGGTCCCCACAGCTGACCCTGCTCTTCCCGGAAGAGGGACTGGTGTTCGATTACAGGCTGGAAGACGCTGGGATCAGCAGCACTGAGGATGATTATGAAGAAGAAGACAAGGGCAAGCAGGTGCCACAGGGCTGCCCAGGGTCCGGGGTGGAAGGGGCCCCACAAGGTTGTCATTATTCTTCTCAAGCACTAAGGGCCACAGAGAGAGTGCCACGTCAGCAGCCCAGATCTTAGGCAGGATGTTATTCGTGTCACCTGTGGGTCCTCACAGCCCTATTGTGGGCTTTTCTTGTTCCCATTTTCCAGAGAGGAAACTGAGCTTCAAAACAGTCGCACCCAGCTAGGTGGTGGCAAAGCTGGACTTGAGCTGGGGTGGGAAGACCTGCACACTGGGGTCTGCTTTACTCCATAAAAGCCCTCTAAATGGGGCCAGAGGGTTAGCTCAGTGGTTCTGGCGCCTGCCTCGCAAGCACAAGGTCCTGAGTTCGATCCCTAGAAACCACATACAATGCTGGGGGTGGAGACTCACGCCCACCAGTAATCAATACTACATACCACAATGCTGGGCGTGGTGGCTCACACCTGTAATCCCAGCACTCGGGAGGCAGAGACAGGAGGATTGCTGAGTTCCAGGCTTGCCTGGACTACATAGTGAGCTCAGAGCCAGCCTGAACTACAAAGCAAGACCCTGTCCCAAAAAAAAAAAAAAAAAAAGAGTTCAGCCAGCTGGGTCAGTCCTGTGGGTGAAGGAATTCATGCGAGGGGGTGGGGGGGACCAGCCAGGCAGACTCTCAACATCCAGTTGATGCAGATGCCCTTGGCTCTGGCTCCCACACTCCTTCAGCTTGAAACAAAACAGCAAGCACCTTTGGAATCCAGGTGATCTGATTCCCAGAGCATCTCTTCCTTGCAGGGCCCCGGGACTGACAGTCCCTAGAGTGCCCTTCCCACCCGCACAGCTGTGTTAGAGCCCCTGTTCCTAGGGGTGGGTGCTAGAAGTCTTCCACCCTGTGCAGAGAACAGGAACAGCCATTCCTGTTTCTTTCAGAAGTAGCACCTCACCTGGGCCTCATGCCAAGGCCCAGCAGTGCAGTTCCTTACCCTCCGACTGCCAAGTGCAGGGAATGGGGTAGGAAGAGGTTCCAGCCCCATCCTGAGCCGTGTATGGTTCCAGATTGCCTGGGTACAGTGGATGGATGCCGCAACCCCATTCACAATGGTCCCAGATACCAACTACTGCAACATAATCGTGCCCACCATGGACACGGTACAGATGTCCTACCTGCTAGGCATGCTGCTCACCAACCACAAGCCCGTGAGTACCCACCAAACCCTGTCCCGCCAGCCCCAAGGCTCACACTGCGGGGTGGCGAGCCTCCCAAGCCAGTAAGGCAGTAGCCCCTCTGTGCACCAGCTCTGTGTGCACTTGACCTGTCCCAGCCCCGCTCTCCCAGGTGCTGTGTATTGGGCCAACGGGTACAGGGAAGACACTCACCATCTCTGACAAGCTCCTCAAGAACCTGCCGCTGGAGTACATCAGCCACTTCCTCACCTTCTCAGCCCGCACTTCAGCTAACCAGACCCAGGACCTCATCGACAGCAAGCTGGACAAGAGGCAGGGCACCACATATTCCTTCTTCAGTCCCGTGTCCCCCAGCCTGGCTGAGCCTCTCCTGTCTCATCTCCCCACTAAATTACACTCCCAGGTTTACCAAAAGTCTCCCAACAAGAGGCCAGGGCCTCCTGAGGGGCTTGGAGGTCCCTTAAAAACTGCTCCAAGGCCTCCTGCTCATCAAGAGTCCTCTGGAGCCTTCAGTGGGTGTTTATCCTGGTCTGACCCTAAGCAAATACCTGTCACAGGGTCGCTTATTATCTACCTTCCTGGAAAGCAAGGCTTCATTAAGAGAGGTCAGATGCAGGTCAGCCAATCCATATGTCCCAGGATACCCAAAACAATACAGAGGGCTGCTTATGACATCTAACAGTGTCGAGGAGGCTGACATTTTGTGACATACCTACTGCCTTGCTGTCTGTGGATTCTTAGAGGACCTGGTACCCATAGGTGCTAAGCTTACACACCTCTCCCACCAGACGGAAAGGTGTGTTTGGGCCACCCCTGGGGCGCAACTTCATCTTCTTCATTGATGACCTGAACATGCCAGCCCTGGAAACATATGGTGCACAGCCACCCATTGAGCTGCTGCGCCAGTGGATGGACCACAGCGGCTGGTATGACCGCAAGATCATTGGTATGTGCCAGGCTGGGCTGGGAGAGAATGGACTAGGCAGGGCTATGGTAGGCATGGGCTGAAGGTCCCTTGCTACTTTTAGAGACTGATAAAAATGTTTCAATTTCTCTGAAAATCAGAGGAAATGAGCTTTTAGGTGGAAGAAAAAATTTTAAATCTGTTAACATTTGTCTTTATACCAATACTGAGGTAAATTATAATTTTTTTTTTTTTTTGAGACAGGGTCTCACTTTGTAGTTCAGGCTGGCTCTGAGCTCACTATGTAGCCCAGGCAAGCCTTGAACTCAGCAATCCTCCTGTCTCTGCCTCCCGAGTGCTGGGATTACAGGCGTGAGCCACCACGCCCAGCACTGTGGTATGTGGTATTAATGGCTGGTGGGCGTGAGTCACCATGCCCAGCATTGTATGTGGTTACCGGGGATTGAACTCAGGACCTTGCGCTTGCGAGGCAGGCGCTGGAACCACTGAGCTAACCCTCCGGCCCAAATTATAATTTTTAACACATATTCTTCAGAAGAAGGAAGAAAACCAACAAAAATGATGATGCAATTCTGGGCAGGGCCCTTCCTGACATCCTTCCCCCACTTAGGAGCCTTCAAGAAACTGGTAGACATCAACTTTGTCTGTGCCATGGGCCCTCCAGGGGGAGGCAGGAATGCCATCACCCCAAGGCTGACACGTCACTTCAACTATCTGTCCTTTGGTGAAATGGATGATGGCAGCAAGAAACACATCTTCTCCACCATCCTGGGCTCTTGGGTCGGTGAGTACAGTGCAGGCAAGAGAGACCATTGGCAAAGCCAGAAGCCCAGGCCACACCGCTGGGAAAGACCAAGCGGCTCAGTCACTCACTGCACCCCCAGCTTCACTTGTTACTTGGCTGTCACCTCAGCAAGCTCACAAGGTACTCTGAGCCTCGGTTTCTTTTTTTTTTTTTTTTTTTTTTTGCTTTTTGGAGACAGGGTCTCGCTTTGTAGTTCAGGCTGGCCCTGAGCTCACTATGGTGCCCATGCAAACTGCCGCGAACTCAGCAATCCTCCTGTCCCTGCCTCCTGAGTGCTGGGATTATAGGCGTGAGCCACCATGCCCAGCACCGTGGTATGCGGTGTTGATTGTTGGTGGGCGTGTCTCCACGCCCAGCATTATATGTGGTTACCGGGGATCGAACTCAGGTCCTTGCGCTTGTGAAGCCGGTGCTGGAACCACTGAGCTAACCCTCCGGCCCAGAGCCTCGGTTTCTTTATCAGGTGAAGGAAGATGTGGCACAGAAAGCATCTGGCATAAAGCCTGGTACACAGCAACTGCTCAACAGATGATAGATATTTATGTACCAATATGCATCCAACACACACACACACACATATATATATATATTAGTATTTTCTCAGAAACTCAGGTGGAAAGATGTTCCTCTTATAAATCAGGAAAGCCACCAAGACGGAAATGGGTAAAGTGGTCCTGGCCTTTCCTGGGGCTTGAGAAGTCCGGGACCCTGTCTCCCACCAGCCCACTTGCTTCCCAACACACGCCCTGACCATCAGACACCACTGGGCACTGAACCACCTGGCAAGTGACGGAAGTCAAAGCATTCCTCGTCTGACCTGGCCCTCCCTGCCCCCAGGAGCCGTTAGGACTTTGCTGCATGTCCAGCTTGGGGTGAGGGAGGGACAGGGGCTAGTCTATGGCTGCTTTAAAGAGCTTCCCAGCTGGGCACATGAGGCTTAGATGGACAGCAGGAAGCCCACCTGGCTCTGAATATGGCATCTCTCCCTCTAGATGGACTCCTTGGAGAAAGAAGTTACCGAGAGCCTGTGCGTAAGTACAGCTGGGCAGGGCCAGAGGGCTTTCAGGCAAGGGTGAGCCAGAGCTCTGGCTAGATGTGCACGGCCAGGACCGGGGCCACAGGAACCATCCTTAGGCTCTCAGGGTGCAGAGCCACTGCCCTCGTTGGCTCATTCGCCTTGTTCTTACAGCCCTCAGTGCCTGGGGTAGCGTCTAACAATAGATGTGAAACCAGTGCAAGATGAAAGAAAGAGTAAAGGAACCCAATAAACTCCTGCCCCAGTGAAGGGGCCAGAGCTCAAAAGGAAGCTGGCCTGCTCCAGAAGGCAGGTGTGAGTGGGAGAGCCGGGTCTGGCTCACAGCTGGGGAAGAGGCGTCCCTCGTGTGGCAGGTGGCCCGATGCAACTCTGATCTGTCCTGTCCTCATGTCCACCTCTCCCCTCCCATTCCCTCAGCTGAAAGAAGCCCTCTCTCTCTCTCTCTCTCTCTCTCTCTCTTTCTCTGGGCCTCCCAGAGATGGAGCTCTAACCCATCCCACACCAGTACTCCTTGTGGCACTGGGCCGTCTTGTCTCCATACACGCAGATCCTGGATTCTTGCATCTGACCCAAAACCCAAAATGACCTCTGGGCCAGGCCCCTCCCCCCTGCCCAGGCCCACTTCTCCACTCTGCTCACCATGCTAACAAGACTGCTCACACTCTCTTCCCACTGGTGTCAGCCCTCCACTCCCACTTTCCCTTGGCCTCTGAGAATACATTGTCCCCAGTAGCCTAGTATGACCACAGCAGCGATCAGTTCTGGGCTCTTCTGCTCTGCAGATAGACCATTCCGCCTGCAGCTCCTCCCTCCCTAGGAACTGTGTCTTGGACAGACTGGACTTTGATTTCCTGCCTCCTCTTCCTCTGTCTATGCTCTCTTCAGACAATCTCATCTTTCCCTGTGCAAAAGCCATCTTATGCTGACAGTATCCAAGCTCATGTCCTTAGCCCAGACCTCTCCCCTGACTTTACATCTCTCAGATATCTGCTGAGCATCTCAGACTTGATTTGTCCAGATCCAGACTCCTCATGCCCCCTTTTCCAGCCCGCAGCTCCCCTCAGGTGATGGCAGTTCCATCCTTCCAGATACTCAAGAGAGAGCCTTGGCCCCATCCTCAACGCCTCTTCTCCTCATTCTTCATCCCGTCTGTCGAGTTCCTCTGGATCTCCCTGCAGAACCATAAATCAGTTGCCACCCCGTAGCCTGTGCTCACCCCACCATTACAAAAGCTCCTTCCCTGATCTTGTGGTTTCTGCTTCATCTACTTACTTTCTACCCTCTACCTGCAGCTAGAGGGACCATAACACTTAAATCGGACCAGGTTTCTTCTCTGCGCAACCATATCCAGACAAGAGCCCACGTGCCAGTCGCGGCGGGGAAAGCTGGACTCAGTTCCTCCCTCTTCCTCTCTCTGACCCACCCAGACACAGCCCTCCTCCTGAGCCTGCACAACTCAGACGGACTCCTGTCTCCAGGCAGCTGCCCTTGCCATCTCCTCTGAGCAAGACACTTTTCCCTCCAGTTTTGTAGTGTGTGTTTGCATTCACTACTTCAGTCGTGGCTTGAATGTTCCCTTTTTCACCAAGGCCTCCCTCAGCGTGTCTGGAGTCATCCTGAAGCCCACTGTTGTCATTCCCCCAACCTCTCTGCTACTCCGAGTCTCCCATTCCACTTGTCACCTGGTCACTATCTCTTGCTGACCTGTCCAACAAGAACTGTCCACCTCTCCCACAAGAAAGTCAATTTGTGAGATGTGAGAGTGAATATTCTCTTACGGTCTTTTTCTACTTCTTGGAATGTCCTCTGCCCCAGGTTGCCACTGTCAGAATTTTGGTTTCCAGTAAAGAACTGGATAGTTTTCAAAGAATAAGCATCTAGGTGAAATTCAGGCTGAAGGGTGCACCAGCTCTGAGAAGGGTGGTGAGCCCCAAAGGTCAGAAGGGCTGATCTCCAGGTCACCGCACACCTACCATTAAGCGCTCTAGACAGCTGTGTGGACAGACATGTGGCTCGGAGTTGGCACGTTCAGGTCTTGGCACAAGGTTACAGCGTGGGGCAGTAAGGGCTCTCTGCCCAGCAGAGCCCACGAGCACCTGCCATACTGTGAGTGCATGTCAGTGCCCGAGTGCATGTCAGTGCCCCAGTGCACGGCAGGCTGTGTCAGTGGGGAGGACGTAAAGGGGGGTGCCGGGCAGCAGATCCTCAGTCCAGGATGGAGGCGTTAGGAAGCCCTGGTGGAGGATGGGGCCGCTGGGTTGGGGAAAGGGGTGAGTGGAAGCTGAGCCTCGAGGCTGGGGGAGCAGCTGGAGGAAGAGCCAGTGCTAGCAGAGGCAAAAGGGTCAGGATCTGCAGAGGTTGCACTGGGACCTCCTACTGTTGTGACCCAGGACACTCTCCTCTCCCCACAGCTGGGGCCCCCCACCTCACCCCCTTCGTGGACCCCCTTGTAGAAGCCACTCTCATGGTGTATGCCACCATCACCTCCCAGCTGCTGCCCACTCCAGCCAAGTCCCACTATACCTTCAACTTAAGGGACCTCTCCAAGGTCTTCCAAGGCATGCTCATGGCCGACCCAGCCAAGACAGAGGTAAGGACCTGGCAAGCCTTCTCCCAACACCACTCTGCCCTCATCATCTTTGCTGCCCCCCATTTTAGGCCTTCCTGCCCAAGCACTCCTCAGCCCTGATCGAGGCAGGCCCTTGGGAGCTGGAAGAGGCAGGTGCCAGGCCCCAAGAGCCTGACCTCTGTGCAGTTGATTCCTCTCTTGTGGGGCCAGCGTATACCTGGAATAGTGCCCTGGTGGGGATCACACAAAAAAGAGGGTTCCAGGGTTGTTACAGCGAGTTTCTGGCAGAGGCCTTGTGTGAGGAGTTGCGTGGGGTAAGTGAGCAGGGGACCTGCAGGAACCAAACACACCATCCAAGAGAAGGAGCAGTGAGCATAGCAGAGTGAGGTGTCAGGTGCCCTGGGCACCTGGGCAGCCATGGGTCAGACCCTGAAGGCCGTGAGGGTCTAACCTGGAGCTCGACTCTTTTCCTAGGTTAATAGGGAGCCAGGTGGAGCCACTGACTAGACAGTTACTATGTGTAGCCTGGGGCTGGGGAGATAGGGTAGACAGGACAGATGCTTGTCCTGGCCTTGTTAAACTTATTAGCTAAATGAATCAGAGAAGAGCCTGGAACCTTCCTGAGGGGTGGTCTGTCACCCTGGAGGGCAGAGAAACTGAACCAGAGCTGGAGGTGGGGACAGATTCAGATTTTCAGGGCTTGGTGAGTGGTTATATGTGGAGTGTTAGGAAGGCATTCGGAGAATCAAGCCTCCTTCCTGGCCTTGGGTTCGGGGAGCTAAAAGAAGAGAAAGAATGACTTGGGGATGCTCATTATCACCTACTGGGCAAGAAGGAGCTGGGGGTAGAGAAGCCCAGGCAGCACCGTGGAGCTCACTATCTTCAGTTAGTCACTTCCCAGCAGCCTTGCATGGGCCCCTGACTGGACTGTGGTGGGAGAGCTGGGCCCAGGTCAGGGGTCCAGGAACTGTGGCTCTCACCCCTCCCCGCCCACCCTGCTGCCTGCAGGACAAGGTGCAACTGCTACGACTATGGTATCATGAGAACTGCCGTGTGTTCCGTGACCGGCTGGTGAATGAGGAGGACCGCAGCTGGTTTGACCAGCTCCTCAGGAGCCACGTGGAACAGTGGGAGGTGACCTTTGACTCGGTCTGCATCTTCCAGCCTGTTCTCTACGGGGACTTCATGTCTCCAGGCTCAGATGTGAAGTCCTATGAGCTCATCACCGATGAGAAAAAGGTGAGGGGTTCACACCTTAATCCTGGTGGGTCCTCTTTAGTCTGCCCCCAGGATGCTGGCCCTCTGTGGTCACTGCTAACAGAGCACAGCACCACAGGGTCAGGACAGTCAGAGAAGCTCTTAGATTCTCTGAGGCCCACTTCCCAGCTGTTACATGTGTGCAGCCATCAGCCCGCTTGTCTCGTGCGTGACAACCTTGTTCACCAGAGATAAACACTGCAAATGGAGTTACACTGGCCCCATTTGAGGGATTATTGTTCCCACCCAGAGAGGGACAGCAGGGCCTCTTGGACCACAGGGCCCAGTCAGGACCCAGGGTGGCAAGGCTTAGGCCTCTGCCACAGGCCTCAGAGCAGCCCCCTGAAGGGGCCTCCCATTGTATCCTTTTGTGCACGCATCCTCTCCCAGGTCCCGGGTATTTCTACCAGGGCCCCAGGTCAGTAGAGCCTGATGAGAGCAGGAGCGAGTAAGCAGGGCCCTGCCCCTCAGGCCTGGTCTTATCTAGTGGGTCAGGTCTCTTTCAGGAAGGGGAACGGGAGAGAAAGAGAGACAGAGAGACAGAGAGAGAGAAGGAGAGAGAGAGATTGTGTGGTGCCTGGGGACTGAACTCAAAACTACATCCCCACTCCTTACTTTATTTTTCATTTTGAGATGGGGTCTTACTCAGTCACTAAATCACTCAGGCTGTGCTCGTTTACAAGTGTAGCCACCGCATCCAACTAGACCTGGCTTCCTCCAGGCACAGGAAGAGTGGGGCTTACTACGGGAGGGACGGACATCCTGTCAGGGAGGCCTTGGACACGGGGTTCCAGCCAGCCAAACTATGGCTTCAGTTGCACGAGCGATAGCAGGGAGAATCCCACAAGAGAGTTCCCCAAACTAGTCTAATGTGGTGGGTTGGGCTTCCAAAAAAAAAGAGCACTCGATCCTAGGGTGATCAGTGTGAAGCCTTTGTCAGGGAACTTTACATGCAAAGGGGGTCTCCAGATTTATGGTGACAAATCATGAAACAAAAAATATTCTAGTTTGTCTGCAGCGAGGGAGTGGGTGAGTGACAGAGTTCGGGTAACAATAGAATGAACTTGCTGGGAGCAGAGCGGGCCTCCACACATGGAGCAATATGGTGGGTTTTCAGTATTTCCAGTAACCTGAACAGTTCATTCGTGCCTGGAAATGTTCACGGGCCCCACTTGGATTCAAGCCTTTAAGGGAATATAGCTGGCCAGGCCAGCGTCCCAGATGGGACAGAGAGTGGGTGGTGAGGCGGGGAGACCTGACAGGGAAGGAGAGCCAGCCACACACACCCCCCCCCACACTCTCAGATGATGCAGGTGATCAAGGAGTACATGGAGGACTACAACCAGATCAACACCGCCAAGCTGAAGCTGGTCCTCTTCATGGACGCCATGAGCCACATCTGTCGAATCAGCCGAACTCTGCGCCAGGCACTAGGCAACGCTCTCCTGCTGGGCGTGGGTGGCAGTGGCCGCAGCTCCCTTACACGGCTAGCCTCACACATGTGAGGACCCTCTGGCACGGTGGGCAGTGGGCAGCTGGTGGCAGACTTGCTGTCTGATGCTTTCTGCATTGGAGGCCTGGGGGTAGTACTGAGGAAGACCCACTCAGCTCAAGGGTTCCTCAAAGACTAGACCTCTAAAAGAGGCAACTACAGTGCCCTGTGGTGCTTTGGGGAGAGAGGTATCAATTCAGGCATCCCAGAGGGCCTCCTGCGTGAATTGTCCATGAGCCTGCTCCCAGAATCAGAGCTGGGAGTGTGGAAGGAAAGGATATTCCAAGCTGAGGGAATAGCAAAGGTCTAGAGGCAAGAGAAAAGGTTCAGGGTCAAGAGGGTCTGCAAGTCTTCTCAGGATGGAAGCAAGATTCCAGGATGGGGTATGATACCCACCAGAGCCCAGAGGCAGGCCCCTGGCAGGCCTTGACCCAAACTTTGCCTCCAGGGCTGAGTATGAGTGCTTCCAGATTGAGCTCTCCAAGAACTATGGCATGTCTGAGTGGCGTGATGATATCAAGAAGGTCCTACTCAAAGCTGGCCTGCAGAACCTGCCCATCACCTTCCTGTTCTCAGACACCCAGGTGCTGCCACCATGTGGGAGGGCAGGTTTAGGGTGAGGTGTACCCCATGCCATCCCAGTGTGCCATCCTGCAAGGTGTTCAGTCCTTTTCGCCCAGCTCACCCGGTCAAGGCAGACCTGGGGAAGACTGGCAGGACCAAATGGGACCACAGAGCTAAGGGGGACATTGCTTATGGCCAACGGCTTCCCGCCTTAAGGGCACAGGACTTAGGCCCAAAACACTAGGAACTCACAGCAACCAGATACAAGTCCTGGGCTACTACTGATGAGGTCACTTGGGTGACACTGGGCTTCTCTGAGCTGTAGATGCAGGGTCTCTCAGTGGGGCTGTTGTGAAGGAGGAGTGAGAGGGTGCTTATGGGGCCCCGCACACAGGGACCACTATAAAAGTTTAGCACCACATTTTTTAAATTGAATTCTTTATTGGTACAATTTATATACATCACAAAATCACATATAACATTGGGAAATTTGTACCAGTATATGCCACAAGTTAATTCTCATTTTTACCCATATCCCTACCCACTCCCCCTCCTCCCCCCTTTATACATGCTCTTTTATTTTCTTTCTGTATCATATTTATTCCTTCCCCTCATCACATTCCCACA